>PVJH01004223.1:0-128886 GCA_004026705.1 Nesogale talazaci
AAAAACAAAAAAAAAAAAAAAAGAGTTGCCGTGAGTCAGAACTAACGTAATCACAAAGACAGCAAATCATTTGGCCTAGATCCTAACAAGGAATGCCTCATGCCTCTTCCACCCAGTCTTCCCTTTCCGAAATCCCAGCGTCATAGGCAGTGAACTGACAGCTCAGAGTCAAGGCCACATTTATTCTAACCTTATCCCTCAACTTAACCTCCTCTTAATTACTTACTTATGGTGAGAGTAGAAGAAATCAACGATTATACACACACACACATAAATGAAGGTTTCCTCTCCCACTGAGCTTTGCACTCTCAGAAACCCTATATCCAGTTGCCATGATTTAGAATGGACCTGATGACAGTGAATATGGTGGGTGAACATATCTGTTTCTCCAAATTAGTTCTAAATTAAAATAAGTATAAAAGGGAGTTCAATCAACTGTTAAGTGGTGGCAGGTTGATAAATTTACCTGTGCTGTCTATTGACAATAGAAGATCAGTTTTGACAAGACCATTGCTAAGACTGCAGACATTAAGGCTCAGAAATGATAAATTTCATGCTACTATTTATCTCTATGGCAGACAATAGGTATGGTATGCATTCTTCTTTAATATAAACATTAGTGTACTTAAAATATTACTTTGTTATCTCCTCTTAAGCTAAAATATCTATTTTATTTTATTTTACTAACATATTTATGTGTGCAGAATTTAATGAGATATATAATGTCCCAGTAACTGCATTTCTTTTCAGGCCAAAGTAATTACTACTGGTTTAAAAAATTTCTCATGATTACCACTGAAAATAATTTTGTCATATAGAGGAGAAAATAATAAGAAATGATGCTTTTTAGGCATCAAGTGATGTGTTAGACTGGGCAGACTACAGAAATAAATTCATGGAGATACTCATGTATATAAGGGAGAGGGGTATATATGAGAGCAATTGAACATTGAGAAAATATCCCTTTCCAGTCCAGATCAAGTCCATAAGTCTGATATTAGCCCATATGCCTGAGAGCAATCTATAAAGTCCTCTTCACATTCACGTAACACATAAAATTCTGCTGAAGGCAGGAAGATCACAGGTGGTCTGGTGGGAATTCTTATAAATACAGTGGCCTTGTAAGTACCACTGTGTTGACAGGGGCCTTCACGTGGCTTCTCCAGGTCCAAGGTTCTGGATGCATCAAGATAGGTCTATGTGATTTCTCCTCAAGGATGTCTCCCAGGGAGTCAGTAAAGAGAGAAAAAATGTCTCCCCTCCAAGGAGGAAAAATTCTTAATTTCCCAGAATTCTTAGGAGAAGGGTATGCCCACACTGAGGCCTCATTGGCTATGCTCTAATTGACAGGCTAGACTCCACCCCTACACTCTTCATCCTCAAATTAACAAATGATTATATATCTACCACAAGTACATGGGACATTCCTTCTCATTAACTGAAAACAAAGAAAATGTATTCTTAGTCCTTTTCATACCACATCGATGTTTCTGAAAATTATAAGCTGCAAACAATGATACAAAAGCAAAAAAAATGAACATGAATAAATAGAAATAACAAATACCTCAGAATGACTAAAGATGTTGAATTTCCAATTTAAAATCCTCCACTACCAGTCCAGATGACTTCACCATCCAATTCTGCCAAAGTCTAAGGAACAAATAAACCAAATCTCACATTTTCTCAAAATACATCAAAAGAGACAAGATTTTCCAACTTATTTTATGAGTTCAGCATAACCTTGAAATAATAATGTGAACAGGACACGAAGATGAAAAAAGTTGTTGCCAACCTCACTTACAAATGCCAGGTGGAACACTGCTGCTGTGGTGGGTTATGAGTTCGTCTGATAATCACAAATGCATTTGCCAAAAGCCCTCATGTCAGCTCCCCACGGATGTTGATGTGGTTATAAAGGGTAACATGTCACAAATACTCAGAATCTATTGTAATAATGGACTGTTACTTTAGCACTAGAAAGAGCAAGTAATAGAACTTATCACATTTAGTGTTATAAATGAGGAATAATCACAAAATTACCTCACTAGATGCACAAAGACAGTTGACGGTGGTCAATATTGTTTTATGATTGAAATACACCTTTTTGAAAATTAAGAATCAAAAGGACTTCTTTGATTTAATAGAAGATTTTACGAAAGGTCAATTCTGGGTGGCACAAACAATTAAGCGCTAGATGTTTGAATCCACCCAGAGGTTCCTTGGAAGACAGAACCGGCCATATGTTTGTGAACGGTCACTCCCTTGGAAACACAAGAAGCAGTCCTGTTCTTCCCTCATGGGGACACCCTGAGTTGGAATCAAAACAAAAGCATGCATAAAATAAGAGCAGTTGACTTCACAGAAATGTTGAAATCTCTCCTTCTGAGATCAAGACTAAGACAAATATGTCCACTCTCACTAATTTTAACCTCGTAGTGTCGTCCCAGTTAGTTGGGAAGAAAAGAAAAGAATTAAAAGGACAAATAAAACTGCTCTTATTTGAGATGCTTGTGTACACAGACTATTCAAAGTAGTCTACAGAGAGATATTAGAATTAGGTAAGCTTAACAAAATGTGTTAAAAAGCAAGATTTGCCATAGGATGAAAATATTTAAAGCCAAAGCCTAAGTTCAACAAAAATGTTTTTTAATATAAAACCTCACTGATGTAAAAAAGACAAACAAATAAAGGCCTGTAAAGTATAAACTCATGCTACCAATTCTGCCCCATAGGGACCCTGTAGCTCATAGATCAGTCCTAGTGTCTCCATAGCCATAATCTTCTGGAAGCTGATTGCCGCAGCATCCTCCTCAAGAGTGCTTGGTGAGTGTAGATCGCGGAGATTATGGCTAGCAGTTGAGAGCTTTAACCACTACACCACCACGATTCCTTAATGAAGGACTGAACCATGGTCCAATAGTAGAAGACAGCCTTTGAAATCTACTTGTTTCTCTGGAACTCAGCTTTAGATTCTATGAAATTTCAATCAAAATTCCAGTTTAATATGTATGCTTAAATCTGTATGTATGTGTGACACAGAAACTTGAAAAGATTCTAACATATGCATGAAAAACCAGAGGACACTGTTGAACATGAAGAAAAAGGATTAGAAGAATTTCTGTATTATATAGTAACCTTGTTAAATGTCTTTAAATGTTAATATCATGTAGTATTGGGTAAGGAGTATTGGGTCCTGAGTTTGGTATTGGGCAGCTGAGGTCCATGCTGGCAGTTCAAAACCCCCAGCTGTTCTTTTGGAAAATTGGCAAGGCTGTCTAATTCTATAAAATTTAAAGTCTCAGAAAACCTTAAGGAGAAGTTCTCCTGTATCCTATAAAGGGAAAGTACTGCGGACTTCCCTAAAACAAAAAACAATCAAATTAGTTTGGGAAGAAGTACAACCAGAGTGCTCCTTAGTGGCAAAGATGGTGAAACTTGTCTTATTACGTATTCTGGACTTACTCTCAGGAGAGATCAGTAAAGTAGAGAGACCAAAAAAAAAAAAAAAGAAAAGAAAGAAGAAGGAAGGAATTCTGATGAGATGAGATGGAGTGACGCAATGGGTGTAACAATGGGCTCAAATATAGGACCACTTGTGAGGATAGTGCAGGACTGGGCAGTGTTTGGTTCTGTTGGATCTAGGTAGCTATGAGTCAGAAGCAGCCTGACAGCACGTCACAACAACATGAGTCAGACGCAATTCAACAGCAGTGAGGGGGAGTGCAGGGTTAAGACTATACAAAACGATCTGTGAAACAGGTGAGAGCCTAGAAGAAGATCCACCTTTGTAAAAAATGAAGCATTCATAGGTCCTTAAAATTACAGGGCACAAAAGGTATCAGACATAAAGAACAAGATTGATAATTAAGTTATGTAATGATTAAGGCTACCCATTTATTAAGAGATGCCATTAATTCGTAAAATGTCAAGTCCCAACGAAGAATTTATTACATAGGCATAAGTCTTGATTCCATTCTAGAAAGACAGACAGATAGACAGACACATAGATATATAGGTAGACAGGAGGATAAGTTTTAAAAAATTGCAGCTAGGCCTCCAGTTCATTTATGTATATATTTATCCCAAACACAATGTGTTTAAATGCCTCTACACTCAGTGGATAGATGCAAAGAAGTTCTTTTAGCAATAGACACACTTTTTTTGTACCATAACAAAATTTTTGAGGTCAGGATTCATATAAAATTTTTAACAAAGCTCAAGTGGACATATTTCCAAATCACTGAAGTTTTGCAACAAAGTTACTGGAATTTTCATGAAACAAGTTTCTAAAAGGATCAAGTGTTTTAAGGTAGGTCAAGAAGAACTCGAAGGTGGGTCAAGAGAGGGAAAATCAACCTTATCAAATGAAGACACTTTGCCTGAAGTTCAGATGTTAGTGGAAGAAGATTATAGAACAAAGGTGGTTTTATAGAAATAAACAAACTTAACTGGTCATATTTCTTTGTTGTACCAATCCAATCCAGAGAGAAAAGTCCAATCAAAAGAGTGGTTTCTGTGGGTTCTTGCTGGACCAGTTAAATTGAAGGCAGAGAAGGCAGCTCATGGGGTAATGGTGACTTTATTCTGAAATTCCAAATAGTAATCAAAAATTTTTCCTAAAAGATATGGGATGGTCATGAGGGCTTATTAGGAATAAGTTTTAAGAATACTGAAACTTTCATTTTGAGGGAAAGATCAGGAAAGTTGCACTAAGGAATAATTTTCTATCACAACAACGAACCTGCACATTCACCTAGGGGAGTAAGAGTAGTCCTAGAAGAATTTTGTTGGAAAACTGTAGCCCATTCACCCTATAGCCTGAACTTGCCCCCTTCAAACTTCTTTTTGTTCCCCAAACTCAAGAACATTTTTTTGCAGTATTCCCAAATTTTATTTTTAAATTGCATTATTTTTAAAAATCATTCTATTGGGGGCTCGTACATCACTTTCCACAATACATAAATACATATATTGTGCCAAGCATCTTTGCATGCCTGCTGTGGTCATCTTTCTCCAAATATCTGCTTTTCCAGTTGAGCCCTTGTTATCAGCTTCTCATTCTTTCCCCTCTGTTCTTGCTCCCATCACCCCCCAACCCTCAATACTTTATGAATTATTATTGCTTTGTCATATCATAAACTGCCTGATGTCTTCTCTTGCCCACTCCTCTATTGTCTGTCCTCCCTATGGGAGTTATGTATAGATCCTTGTCGTTGGCTCCCCCTCTCTACCCCACCTTCTCTACACCCATCTAGGAACTCCACTCTTACTACTGGTTCCAAGGGGTTCATCTGTCCTGGGTTCCCCATATTTCCAGTTCCCATCTCTACCATTGTACCTCCTCCAGTCCAGCTGGATTTGGAAGGTAGAATTGGGACCATGAGGGAGAAAAGGGGGGTTCAAATGTGAAAGGATAACGGAGGGATCAGGGTACTAACCCACTCAGGGGGAGAGCACTGGTCTTATCTCCACAGAAGCCGAAGTGGGCATGCAGATCCTACCATGAAGCACCCAACCATGAAGGCAGCGTGGACACATGGAAGGAAGCATGAAAAGAGAATCCTACAGGTCCAGCCACAACCAGAACCAGACTGACTCCCTCCCTGGAAGTGGGTGTGGCAGGGCACAGGTTGGGGGAGGGTTCAGCATGTCACACCCACATGGAGACAGGTGCACATAGGGTGAGAAAAGAGCTGGTCCGGTCCCCACAATGGTCCAATCTCTGCCCATGATGCCCAGAGGACTACGCCCCCGCAGGGACCTACTCCACAGGGGGGACTGGGAAAACAACAACAGGACTTGTCATACTGTCTCTCTACGGCAGCCGACAGCAACAGAGGACATTTCGGGAGTCACATGGCATGGAGGAAGTACAGGCTGAGTCCCCAAAATGGACCGAATCAAGAAGGGAGCACTCCTGGATGGACAGTCAGGAGGAGACTCACGAACATTTTAAGTGAACATTATTTTAGTTCCTCAAGGATTCCTAAATGACAGTTTTGACATGGTCTAAATCAAAGAGCACAGCTTTCTTGGTGGAAGACTTAGATAAATGGAAAATGGGCAAGAGATTTAAGCAGGCGTTTTGCAAAATAAAGGATACTCCAACTGTTTTTAAAAAGTAATGTAAGTTACTTTCCTTGATAATCAGGGAAACACAACTAAAAATCACAGGTAAATAACAGCTAAAATTAATAATGCTGTCAATTTCAAGGGTGAAAGAGGACGTAGAGCAACAGGAACTCCCATACATTGTTAATCGAGTAAGTTGCTAATAAAAAGATAATAGGTCAACATGTACTTACTTCAATTTATGCATTCGAGTGGTCACCAGTGAGCTATGTTTTGCCACAGGGGTCTTTCATGGTAGGTACCATCTAGTTAACAGAAAAGGAAAATGATGTTGGAAATCAAATATCATTAAGAAATCTATAAATCAAAATAGGAGAGTCAGCACCTAAGCCAGTTCTTTCGTACTCTCAAACTTGTGTTTTTTCCATCTTCTCTATAAAAAATTCTTTTCTCATGAAGTAGGCAAATTTATCAATCTCACTCTAACTGCCCTACTCTATGTGCTCTGTTCCTTTCTCAGAGGTAAGACATTTCAAGTTACACAAAAGAGATACATCTACGTTGGTCTCTATGAAAGTTGCTTTATTTCAGTGTACTGGATCTTACTTAGTGAACATTATTGGGCCAGTCTGGTTACAAAAGGAGGCCTGGCGGGGTAGAGGTCATGCGTTGGGCTGCAAACCACAGTGTTGGCAGTGAAAAACCACCAGTTGCTGTAAGGGAGAAAGATGAGACCTTCTATTCCTGTAAACAGTTACAGTCTTGGAAATCCACAAAGGCATTTTGATCCTGTCTTTCAAGGTGCCAATGAGTCAGAATTGATTTGATAGCAGTGAATTTGTTTTGGTTTTGAATCTGTTTATATATTTATCTCCCATTATTAGATCTTAATATTGTTTTTGTTTATTCTTTTTTCTTTATATCACTGCCCTGGTGTGAGTAGGAAGTCCAGCCTAGTCCTGTGAGCTGCTGCTGGATTTGAACCATCAACCCTGTGGGCCGTAGTCCCACATACAACCACTGTGCCACCATGGCTCAGTTAGATCCTAATATTCTTGATCACAAGTTATTACCTTTGTGTCATGTGCTCCCAGTATTTCAACACAAATGTCCATCGAATGAGTGGATGACATTTGATCCTTAACCCAGAGTAAGTAAGTGCCAATTTCAATCCTTTTAAGAACAGCTAGAAATTATTCTACTACATTCCAGAAAAAATTAAATTCAAATTATATCTGGAAAGATAAATGATTATTCTTCATACTAATAAAATGTGAAATTCCAAGTACCAGTGGACTTTAATTCACATACTACCCCAGTTTCATAACTATATTCAAAAGAAAAGAAATATCTTTATGGAAGGAATAGTTTCTCTTATGTTTAGATTATTGTTCATCAGTTTTAAACATCTCCCTCAAAATTATATTTCACATATGATCCTGAAGTACAGCGCTATTTAAATTTCAAGTCTTTTGGAATTTAGTAAGACTTTTATTTTGGCTATACTTTATTACAAATAAATCTCTGAGAAGGTGCGCCTGACTCAAGTAATCATATTTTCATTCATCTCATATGCAGGTGAAAGCTGGACAATGCACAAAGAGTTGATACCTTTGAATTATATTGTTGGAGAAGATTGTATAAAACACCATAGACAGCTAGAAGAACAGACAAATCTATTTTGGAAGAAGGAAAGCCAGGATGGTCTTTAGAAGCAAGGAAGATTAGATTCCATCAAGACATGCTATCAGGAGGGGCCAGTCCTTAGATAGGAGCATCATTCTTGATAAGATAGTGAAAAAGAAGAAGACACTGGACAAGATAGGTTGATGGCTATAACGAAGCACTCGAACAGAGCAACAGAGCAACAATTGTGAAGATGCCACAGAAGAGAGGTTCCGTTCTGTGGTACAAAGGGTCTCTATGCGCTGGGACCAACTTAATGTGTCCTAGCAGCAACAACCACACGAAGTCTCCGCTTTATTTAAAAATAAAAAACCTCAAACTCACTGAAACGAATGAGATTCCAACTCAAAACTACCCCTAAGGACAGAGTAGAATTGCCTCTGTGGCTTTCTGAGACTACAAAGCTTACCAGAAGCAGAAGTTCCAACCTTCTCCTATGAAGCAGGAGAAGGGTTTGAACCACCGATCTTATGGTTACTAGCCAAATGTGTGACCTACTATGCTACCAGACCTCCTCGTATTCCCAAACACATTCGTTGTTCTAATGCCCGACCCTTTTCCTTTCTCTTTTTCACCCTAACCCTAACTATTACCCCCTCTTAAGGAAGAAAAACAACAAACAACTCAGCACCCCACAGGAATGAAAAAGCCTTGAATTATAGCCCACAATCCAAGATAAAGTGTAAGTACCTGCTTTTTGCAAACCCCATTGTAAAGCAACCAGATTTTAAGCGGGACGCCATTGACAGGGTGGGAGGAGGGGGAGGGAGAAGTTCTCAATTAAAAATTTGGTCTATATGGAGCAACAAAAATGTTCATAGAATGCAAAAATAGTATTGTAATATATTTAATTTTAAAATGCTGTGGGACGTTGTTAAATTGTTAAAAAGCAGGATGTCTGGGCAACTTACCATGAACCATTCTTCTCCCCCCAGGGAGCTGAATCACTCATTTTGGGAAAGTTTGTTGCCCTCTGGAGTCCTGGTGACATAGTGGAAACCCATTGGGCTCTTCACCAGCCCCTGAAAGGGAGAAAGACAAGGCTTTTTTACTCCAATAAGGTCTTACAGTGTAGGAAACCCCCAAGGGCAATTTTTACCTGTCCTATGGAATTGATAGGAGTTGGCCTCAACTTGCTGGCATTAGGTTTGGTTTTTTGGTTAGCCTCTGCTTTATAGAAGACTATATAAACATGCATCTTACAGCATATTAACAGAAAGTACATTCCTGTTAAAAAGATTCATAAAGAATCTAGAGTTCATGCAAACAGCTCAATGAGAAAATTTGTAAAAGTTGAGTGGAAAATGAAAAGAAAATAGAATGTGTTGATTTATTAGGACTTTGTACTTCTATGTTCAAAAATCGCTTGACACTTTTCAGGACACCATGAAATTTTGAATAATTATGAAGATTCCTTTTGTAGCAGCTGCAGCAAAAACTTTCAGTTACCTTGAGTCTCTTAGGTCAGAGAAACACCAACCATCACAGAGAAGAAAAGCTCGTCAGTTCTTTCCTGTAACAGGAGATTGTTGTTTTTCAAATCTCTATTTAATTTTATAATTAACCTACCTTTTTCTGGCAATCTCCATCTTTAATTAATGTCCATCCTTTCATAGTGAAACTTTTTAAAATTTGGATCTTGTGATTTCCAAATTCATTATAATTCATAAACAGAACCAAAAATCACCTTTGGCATAAGTACACAGAGAGGAGAAGGCTTAGCTAAACAATTTGACGCACATTCAGCCAGCAGCTAGAGTTTTTGTTACTGGATTTGCATAACTTACACTTCTTAGTCCTTTCACCGAATTTTAAGATTGATAATATTTTGGGCTTTTGTGTCTGTTTGTTTTCCAGCAAAGCACTGCCCAGGCAGCAGCTGTTTATAAAGGCAGTGGGGCTTCATACCAGTTAATCAGATTAACTGTGAAGATTATCCACCTTCATATTGTCAAGAGTCTTTGGACCTCAAAGGGTTTGTCCAGAAATCCTTGCCCCATCTTTCTGGAGCAAGTTTTTCGGTGATGCCAAATAGCAGAACTGAGTATCGACAAATGTTTGCTTTCATCTTTGTCTTATTCATCACATACACACTGCACTCAAAGATCTCTGTTCATCTGTATCCATTTATTAATAACACGCTCCTGTTCAGTAGATAAATCCGCCTGTCTCCATCTCTGTAACTGGCTGAAAACATCCAGGGTGGAAATCTCCACCTCCGTCCTGTCCATCTGCTCACCAGATTCCACCAGTGCGTGTCCTGGATTTGTCATTTTCCGTAGTTGATGTGGCCACTTCATGCTTCCAAGAGCTTACATAATATTACATCTTAGAACATTCACAAGTTGTAAAGGAACATATTCCCACCCACAAGTACTAGCCTTTTCCCTTCTTTCTTTTTTTAACCTCATGGATTATTTCAGTTGAACTGATAAAGTCTTCAAGATTTTGTCACAACTGGAATTTGGGGTTTGTGAAAGCAATTGTGAAGGGTAGTTAGGAAAATAATGCTAATCTTTTATTTTCTGAGCCTTGGGAAATCACTGAATCAGTGTGTGTGTGTGTGTGTGTGTGTGTGTGTGTGTGTGTGTGTTTAGAACAGGGAAAATATCAGAGCTAGTTTTTAGTTATTTTAATGTGACTACTATTGTAGGTTGAGTTATAGAGAAAAGAGAACAGGGTCATGAAATACAGTTAATTACTCCAAGAACAGCTTGAGTGTGAAATCAATAAAATCATGAATTAGAAAAACAGCATCAGAAATGAATAGGAAGGTGGCCATGGTCAATGGAATTGCCAGATCTCAGTAATTGGATGAGAAGGAAATGTGGAAGATACTTGAGATTTCAGGTTTCTTGCTGCCCAGTGTTAAGAGTGATAGCAATGAAACAAAAACCCCAGGTGCCACTGAGTGCAAGTCAGCTCAGGCTGACCCCTGGGTGTCCGAGGAGAGCCATTCTCTCTAGAACCTTCATGACTGAGTTTTTAGAAGTAGCATGCTACACGTTTCTTATTAATTACCTCTTGACTGACTCAAACTTCCAATGTGTCAGACAGCAGCTCAGCACATTAAATATCTGCACCACTCAGTCACTCCAAATACTGATACTATTTTAGAAATATGGAATAATAGTCACAATTAAAATTCTAGTGAAATATCCAAGATGAGATACTTAGAAATATTACAAGCATATGTCTTCATATGAAAAATGTTAAATCTCTTATGATCTATGAAAATGAATACAATATCTATGTGAGTACATAGTATAAAAATGTAATAATTTTAGGGGATTTATAAATTAATTCACTATAGAAAATAATTGAGAAAGTGTGGTACTTATATAATCTGTTGTCAATTTGAGTGGATTGTAAGTGAATTATAGCCTGTCAATCAGGTCACAGATTGATGACCTCATTTGGAGGCATTAAGGAGATACATAGGTCTCTGGAGGCAGGATGCAGGCTGACTCCGTGAGTGACATTGCAGCTGATAAGATACATGGAGTTATCCTAGTGCCCTCCGCTAAAGGAACCATGTGGGGAATCTCGCCAGTGATGAGATGCTTACAACACCAATGGATCCACAAGACTTACCCTCCACTGGCCTGTGATCTTCCTATATTCCACATTTTTAATGTGTTTTGTGGGTCTGCAGAGGACTATATAGATTGGTATTAGACATAAGGGCTAATATTGGACTTATGGAATTGATCGGGACCAGTCCGGGATGTGTTCTCAAGTAAAATTATTCTTTATATAAAGCTCTCTCTTACATACATGTGAGTGTCTTTAGATTTGTTTCTCTAGTCAACTCTAACACAGGAAGGAAAAGACATCAGGGAAACACAGTCAAGGACATATGATAAGAGAATTAAAGTACATCATCACAGAAAGCCAGAGAAGAGAGTGTCATGCAGAATTTTATCTTGTATAGGGTTCATTGACCCTCTGGATATTTAAATAAATGTTCTAAATTAAATTTCGTAAAGATGTGGCCACTATGTTTTCTGGCCCATTTCCATCTTTTTCAGACATTTCTATACCATAAATACTGGTATACTTGATATTGTCCCATAGATCTCTCTGTTCTTCACTTTGAATACTACTTTCCATCTTCAAATTTTATACTTTTTGCCATTTTGAATCAATTGCTGAGTTATTTTATTAAATTTTTCACTCATTATATTTTCAACTCTGGGATATGTAAGATAATTCAAAAGGGTTGTAGCAGTGCATCAACAGGGAGCTGCCAGAAATTAAAGGAAGAAGCAGACGGGTCATGGCATAAGGGATACTGTTGCTCATGTCATGGCTGAAGTCAGAGAATTCCCCAGAGATGTTTACTTGTGTTTTATAGACTGTGCAAAGACTGTTTGGATCATAACAAACTATGGGAACCACTGAGAAGAATGTAAATTCCAGAACAACTCATCGGGTTCATGTGGAACTTGTATATGGACCAAGAAGCAGTAGTTCAAATGGAACAAGGGGATATTGCCTAGTTTTAAACCAGGAAAGGTGTGTGCCAGGATTGTGTATTTTCACCATACTTATTCAATATGTATGCTGGACAAATTGGACTATATGCAGAAGAATTTGGCATCAGAATTGGGAAAAGACTCATTAACAATCTGCCATATGGAAGTGACAAAACTTTGCTGGCTGAAGACCAGCAGGATTTGAAGCACTTGCTGATGAAAATTAAAGACTGAAACTTTCCATATGGATGGGAATTCTATGTAAAGAAAATAAAAATCCTTACAATTAGACCAACAGACAGTGTCATGATAAAAGAAGGAAAGATTGAAGCTGTCAAGGATTTCATTATGCTTGGATCCTCAAATCAAAGCTCATGGAAGCAACAGTCAGAAATCAAACTGAGTATTATTGCATTGGGAAAATCTGCTGCCAAGATTTGTTTAAAGTCTCTTGAGAGCAATCCCTTGAAGGATTCAGGTTTATCTGATGCAAGCCATGGTATTTTCAATTCCCTCATATGCATATGAAAGTTGAACATTGAAAAAGGAAGACTGAAGAAGTATTGATGCATTTGAATTCAGGTGTAGGTGAAGAATTACGATGTTGACACTCCCTTTGATTGTCAGGAGAACAAATGTGTCTTGAAAGAAGTACAATCATAAAGTTCCTTCCATGTAAAAAAGAAAGAAAGATTTAAGTGGACTTGTAGTCTTTAGTGACAAACAAACAGAAAAAGAAGTGAGAATGTCAATACTTTGTCTCATGTACTTTGACATGTGAACAGGATAGACTAGTCTCTAGAAAATGACATCACACAAAAAAGAGGAAGACCCTGAAATAGATGGCTTGACACAGAGGTTGCAACACTGGGCTCAAATGTAGTAACAATTGTAAAGATGGCACAGCACTGGACGGTGTTCTATTCTGTTAGACAGAGGGTCCCTAAAAAGTGGAACCAACTCAAGGACACCTAACAACAACATGAAAATATATATTTAGTTCTATTAAAATTATGTTTACCTCCTTATGGAGAAACTCTATTGATTTATTTTTGCCCTATTCTTTTTTTTTGTTAGAACTCAGAAAAATAAAATTCCAGTTTATTGTTGGACAACATTCCTTCACACATACGTCAAACAGACCCGCCACCAAAAAAAATAAATAAACAGTTACTTCATAATAAAAAAGGGGGAAAGAAAGAAACCTTTATCTTTGGCCTTATTAACCATCTCATACTAACCAACTACTTACAGTCAAGTACATCCCCCCAAACAGTGACTGGAATGCTCAGAATAAGATTGTATTTTTTGTTGTTGTTTTTGTTTCATTTACAAGTTTTTTTTCTCCATTGAGATGATAATGAACATAGTCACATCACAAAGTAAAGTCAGAAGTAGGACAGAGAACGCTCTAAAGGCAGATTTGGTCATTCCATATCATTAAAAATGGTCGACTCCTAACAATATGTACAAAAATATACTTAAAAAATACAAACAAATTTTTCCTTTTTCCTTTTAAGAAAAGAAGCAGGGGCTAGGAAGCTTTGGTTCTTTTTGCCTTCCCCGTTGCGAATTCCCAGTGGGTTTGGTGGGTGGTGGTGAGCACGTGTCTGCGGTGGTGGCGCAGCCCGAGGTGGGTGGACTGGCCGGACTCTCAACTCGAAGGTGACTATGTTTAGCTTCTGAGATGGGAAGTGGAGGGTGACTAGGTCACGGTGGCCTTGTGTTTTTGTTTTGTTGTTTGAAGGTGAACTTTTCCTTTTGCTGTCTGGTCATCCTTGTCAATCTTCTGCTTCTTGGTGTCCACATCGTCACCCTCATCATCTTCAGTTGCCCGTTTGCCGGTAGCTGCCTCAGCTGCCTCATCTTCATCTTCTTCTTTATCAACTTCCTCATCTTCCTCCTCCTCTTCCCCACTTTCTTCCTCCTCTTTGTCTACCTAGTTGTCAGCCTCCTGTTCCCCATTTTCCTCATTAGTGTCCCCGTTACCGGGGGTGGGGGGGCATCTCTTCCACTCTCCGCCTCCTTCACAACCTCCTTCTCCTTTAAGTCCTTGGTGGTGATCTCGGAGCTGGTGTCCATGGCCACGTCTGAAATGGTGGGCACGCTGGGGATCCAGTACCTCTTTCTTAATTCTTTAAGGATAGTTTCCTTTATTTCCTTTATTCCTTAAAAGGGTCCTGGTGGAGTATAGGCAGGTAAGCACTGGTCTGCCAAATGCAAAGTCAGAGGTTTAAACACAACATCCAATCCACAGAAGAAAGATAAGGATGTCTGCTCCCATGAAGATTTATAACTTGAGAAACTCTTCTGTAGGGTTGTGTGACCTGGAATAAACTTGATGGTGGTGAGTTCAGTTTTGGGATTTATTTTCTTTAAACCCTTGCATGGAATCTCCTGAGCCACTACCATTGGTTTTCAGCATTCTACACAAACCCAAGCAAATCTATCTCTTGCCACCACATGACACACTCTTGTGCTGCCAAGGACTTGTGTGGCTACCACCAGGTTCTCTAGAAGGGAAGGATATGACATCAAGCCTCTGCCCTT
Organism: Nesogale talazaci; assembly: GCA_004026705.1. Classification (NCBI taxonomy): domain Eukaryota; kingdom Metazoa; phylum Chordata; class Mammalia; order Afrosoricida; family Tenrecidae; genus Nesogale; species Nesogale talazaci. The sequence goes on from PVJH01004223.1 coordinate 14,787, forward strand.
AATGGACATGCTACCATCTTGTGGTTGTCAGTTTCCATTGAGTTGATTCCAACTTTTACTGACTCAATGGTACAAAACAGAACTGCTCCCTAAGCCATTATCTTTATGGAAACAGATAGTCAAATATTTTTTCCTGTAGAGCACTAGGTGGTTTTGAATTGCTAACTGAACACTAGGTGGTTTTGAATTGCCAACCTTTCAGTTAACAGTCACGTATTTAACCATTGCCCCACCAGGGCTCCTTTACAAGTTTTTAGCAGTAGGTTTGTCTACTGCTAAAAAGATCTACTTCTCTCTCCATGATCCAGCAAATCCAGTGGAACAGATTATTACTCTGTGAACCAATCAGCCCAAGGTCTCCTCATCTTCAGTGTTACAGCTCTCTCTTGTAGGTCGAGAGATTTTCCATAAAGATACCTTGAGTTCAAAGCATGTGTCCTATTTAATAATCTTATTAAATTAAATTTATGTTGTAAGATTCCACTGAACTTTGGGCCCTTATTTAAGTCTACTGGGATGGCAAATTTTATTAATCGACCAGTAAGCTCACAAGGCCCTCAATCCTTTGGGTAGATTTCAAGCTCTTATTTGCATAGCAAATTCACTAGCCCTTGCAAGTCTGTGAACTAACCCAATTTTGTGGAAGTTACACAAACACAAAAAAAACCTATGAAAATTATTTCTTTTACCACAGTCACTTTCATCAAAAATGTTGCTGAGAATGGTGTGTCTTACTTCATATCAATGGCATGCCCATTAACTAGTGCAGGGAAATCGCTTATCCTCAGGATCTGCCCTGCATTAGCAGGACCTTCCTGAGATGGGGAAGAGATATGAAAAACTCCAGGACAGAACACTAGAGAGTCTCATTCTATTTTCCACAAATTCTCTGCTTTACAAACCTGAATACTTCTCAGAGTGTTTTATACTCTTGGTCAATTTTCTCCTTGCTGACATGATTGTTTTGGTCAATTCTGGCCAGCACTATACATGTTATTGTGGAGAAAAGAGTTGCCATCAGCCACTCCTGCATCTCTCTCTATATATGCTAATTCTGTTTCATGATCGTATGCACAAAATTTAAGAAATCTTACCTAACTATGTTTTTCCTTCTAAATATTTAGGAATCTGACCTTGTGAGCAGCCCAAATCTGTTTCACTTTTAAATTGTGTGTGCTATTTTTGCTCTCTTTCCAAGTGGTTCATTAGACTTGCCCCTACCAACAACTCTGAAAGGGATTATATCAGAAGCTCCTGAGTGAAATAGCATGAACATGTGGAACAAAACTCAAAATCAGCAAAGACACCAGGCTTACTAGTCAGACAGGGACTGGTGGAACCACCAAGACTGTGACTCACCTTTAGGGTTCAATTTTCAGATGGATAATAGACAAGGAACAGTAGTGTTAGTAAGGAATGCACATTTTAGACTAATAGATTATTTGAGACTGGAAGGGCACCATTGACCCTAAGCAAGCCTCAGAAAGATTAGGAAAGAAGGAGGAATGGAAATAGGAAATAGGAAATGTGATGAGTGATGTTACATTGAAGAGATTGCAATGAATGAACTAAAACAACAACTTTATGAATAATTAGCTGGACAAATTGTTATCTGCCCTGTAAACACTCACTCACAATGGGGGCTTGCCTGAGACACTTTATGCTTGAGGAATGGTCTTCAGTATCATAACTACTACAACTGAATGCAACACAGAGCTTGCCTTGATTCTCTGTCGTCTCAATCAACAGACAACTATGCCAGTGGGTCCATTGTGCCAATGATTAGTGAGTCAATCATGGACCTTTAATTGTAATTTTAATTGCAATTAAAAGTTCAAACAAACAAAGTGATTCACATGTCAGTAAGGGAACAAAATAATTAAAAAATTTAATTATTGTGTCCTAAAAACATTCCAACAGCATGTGTAAGCAATAGCACCAAAGTCAAAGTGATACCAATCTACAATGAATAAAAACTGACTTGCTTATCCTACAAGAAAGGAAACATTCTGCTTCCTAGTTCATGAGGCAATACTCTATTTTAAAAGGAGTCTCATTATATCGGTACTCACTATTCAGAGAACCTCTTTTCATAACTCACTAGCTAATTCCAGGGAACCATGGTCAAACCCATCAGGAAAAGGATTCCAAATGTTTTGAGTCTTGAACTTCTTTCCAAAATTTCGCAAGGAAAACTATTAATGAGGTTCATGATTGGGTCATTCATTGATCATTGACACAATTGACCCATTGGCATCGTGGTCTGTTCATTGAGAAGGCAAAGATTCAAGGCAAGCTCTGTGTTGTATTCATTCAGTAATTATGATATTGAAGACCATTCCTCAAACACAATGTGTCTCTGGCAATGTGTCTCCCATTGATATGATAATAGTCTCAACGTGAAGTTATGCCCTGGAACATCACTTGCACACGATTGAATCTGCTTCCAAGACAGAAACGAAGGCTAGAGAAAAGTGTAGTCTGGAAAGCGCCAAAAAGCGGTTCTATTGGGTACGAAAGGGTTACTTTGAGTTGGAATTGAATAGATGGCAGCGCAGTGAGTTTATTATGCGTATGCTAAAACCAACCTGTTGCCATCAACATTATGACATCGTGATTAAGCAGGATTTTGTCTTTTGTTTCCCAGTTGCTTTTGTTCCAAATAGGCAGCCCCATCAGCAGCTTTACCATTAGTTCTCTGGAACTCCCATTCTTTGCAAAGGTGATCATGATTTTCTATAACTCATGCATTCAAATGCCTCTAGTTTATGAAATATGGGTAAGCATCTTTCTGATATTGCATGCTTTTGCTTGCACGCGATCCTAATGATATTGTTCAATTAATTACATTCTGGTGGATCACCTTTCTTTGGATGCAGAAGTTTTTCTCTTTTGGAATTCCCAGTCTCTGGGATCCTTGTTTTAAGAGGACAGTCATTTGATCTCAGTCTAGCTACCCCATACTCAGATTTTTTGGGAGGAAGAGTAACCCTTGCTGGTACCTAGGGAAGAAAACAAAGAGTCAGTGTGGTCAAAGATAATACATAATAAACATGATTCTTCATCTTCATTATTTAAAACCTCTGTTTTCTTTTTTAATTTAAGAAGTTGGTGGACATTAGCATTTAGATTTCCAGTAGCCATTTTCAGATAATTATAGTATTCTACTCTAATTCAGTGCCTCTCAAACTTCCTAATGTTGTAACCCTTTAATACAGTTCCTCATGTTGTGGTGACCTTCAACCATAAAATTATTTTTGTTGCTACTTCATAACTGTAATTTTGCTACTGTTATGAATCATAATGTAAATATCTGATACAAATTGACCATAATTAAAGCATATTGATCAATCACAAAAGCAATATGCAATTAATCTATTGTGATATCTTTATTTCTAATTACAAATAAATGAAATTTTGTCTTGAAGCATAGTGTATCATGGGGTATTAGCCTTCATGCCAGGCACTTGTCTGTGGACAGACCCAGCTGGAGACAGAGAAACATTATCTCGGTTCCTAAGATCATCAGAAATATGTATTTTCAATGGTCTTAGGTTGAACCTGTGAAAGGTCATTCGACCCCCAAAGGGGTCTTGACCCACAGGTTGAGAACTGCTGCTCTAAGAACTATCACAATTACATTTTATTACATTACAGTACAATGTACTATAATTTAAATATATTTGCTTCATCTTTTTTTTATTTGCTTCATCTTAAAATAGCTATTTATATACTGGCTATCCTACTTTACAGCATATTCAAGTTACAGTGAACTGTACTACCACCATTATAGAATTTCTATAATTTCAGTGATTTTTATGTTCACATGCACATGTTAAAAATTTATATGTAATTTTACACACAATGGTTCTAACCCCTAAAGACAATGATTAGGTCTATAAAGACACTGGTAGTAATAGGCAATAATAATGGAACTCAAAAAGAGAGAGAAAGAGAGGCAATTCAATTATTCCAGAACCAACTTACCAGGAAGTTACTGAAAAAGAACTCATCATATGTCACGGGCTATTGTTAGGTGCCAATCAGTCCGTTCTGACGCATAGCAACTGTATGAGTCAACATACGTACAGCTTACAACAAAACAAAACACTGCCACATCCTCAACCATCCCCATTAACATTGCTAAATTTCAGCCTCGTGTTGCACTCTATCTCTCTTACTGATGATTTTCCTTTCTTTTTTGCTGACCCACTACTTTACTTTACTTTGCTTTACTTTACTTTACTTTAGATGTCCTGGTCTAGAATTGGTGCCTCCTGAGGACATGTCCAAAGTGTATGAGAGTAAACCTCACTGTCCTTACCTTGTAGAGCAACTCTACTTCTTCTAAAACAGATTTGTTCATTTTCTGGCAGTCCGTGGTATGTTCAATATTATTTGCCTGCATCTTCATTAAAAGACATTAGTTCTTGTTCAGTTTTTGTTATTTATTGTCCACTTCTCCCATGCATAGAAGGAGACTGAAAATACCATGATGAAAATGCATCTTAGTCTTCAAAGTGAGATCTTTGCTTTAAAGAGGTACTTTAAAGAGATATTTTGAAATGAATTCACCCAACAAAATATTGATTTCTTTACTGCTGCTTCCTTGGTATTCAATGGGGATTCATGTAAAATGAAATATTTGGAAGCATTAGTATTTTTCCATTTATCATGATGCTGTCCAGTTACAAGAATTTATGCTACCTTTATGTTGAGGTGCAATCCATGCCAAAAAGTTTGGATTGTTTGTTTTTAACAATATCAGTTAAGTATATGGGGTTAGAAAAACATCTGTAGTCTTTGATATTCATCATATTCTACAAATTCTCTTCACTTTCAGTAAGCAAGGTTGTGTCATCTATACAGGACACACTGGTCACCTAATATAGTGTTCTTAATATTACCCAGTTTCTCATATAATTTGCTCAGCACACAAATCAAAGGAGTATAGAAGGCGTGGAGTCAGGAACTACCTGTTCACAAAATAAAAGAGAAAGGAACATTAGCTTTTTGGTGCAGACTATCTTGAATTGTGACTTTGAGTATAATTTTAGAAACACAATTTCATCTATTTTTAAAATTACTAATCTCTGCTGATCAGAAAAAAAATTCTGTCACCCAGCATAATGCAATTCTAATCCCAGGGAATTTAGGAATGTGAGGGTCAAAACCAAACAACTCCTCAGTGAACTGAAGGAATAATTTGTTCCAGTTCTGATCCCAGTAATGAGTTGTTTTTGAATCAATGAGAACCATGTTCTGTAGGATATTCATGGCTGTGTCCATCTGAGGTGTCTCTGGGTTTTTTTGAATTTACAACTTCTCTGTTAGTAAATGAATAAACTGTTAAAACATCCAGGGACTCATCCTCATTCTGGCAGTTGGTGTAATGTTCTTTTATACCATATACCTTTATAATGACTTCAGTGCTCCTATTTCATAGTGGTTCTCTTTAATTTGTGAGAACACAAAGTTTTATAATGAAACCTTCCTGGTTACACTTAGTTTCCACTTTATTGAAGACAAACTTTTATTCCAGTCTTTGGGAAATTAGTTAAAATGTCTAGACCTCAGTTCTCTGTAAAATAATCCAAGCTAAAACATTTTATTAGCTGTTTCTACATTCTCAAAATCAGAATTCCTACTACACAGTGGTCTTTTCCCATATGTTTCTTTGAGATAACAACCATAACTATATTTGGCACAGTCGATTGTTTCAGCTCTTAGTCTGTTACATTACCAGCTATGATGATAATTCAACTTGATCAAAAACAGTTCCCCAAGCACAGGGCTACCTCAAATACTAGAGCAATGCATCGACAAGAATCTCGCAAAGTGGGGCTGAACATCACTAGATTCCTGACAGTGGGTGTAGACAGGTGTGCTTGGAGTGAAATGATGGTACTGAAAGGCACGAGGAATTGAAATCCCCAGGGCTAGTAGTAAGGTGAGGCAGAGGTCAGCAGATTTTGTACTGCACAGTAAGCACCAAGGAACAGGACGGTCTTGAGGAGAACAGAGGAAGGGAGCACACTTAAACCCGCCCACTTCCAAGCTCCTAGTAAATTGAGAGAACTAAGAAGGAAACATTAGTCAAGTCTGAGAATGCACTCATTCCAATAATATGCCTGGCAGAGAAATCACCACCCTTTGCAGCATAGCCTTAGGGCAAGTCTGGACAGATTCGGGGTGGTCAAAACCCAGGTTTCCCAAGCTGACTCCATTTACCAGCCTAATCCATGCATGTGCCCTCCCCGCCACTGCTACCCCAGAGTCATTCTCTCTTCATGCTGTTTTTCTTTCTTTTATTCTTTTCCCCTCTATTTCTAATAAATAATGTAAACACCAAGTTATTCCTTCCTCCTACTGGGGGGGATCATGGAATGTATTTTTCTGACCAATCCTCCAGGGATTATAGCTAAGAGAACGAAAAAAGCAGTCTTGTGATCACAAGTGGTGGGGCTCCTCCCTCCTTCCATTGATTTCTTGCTTTCTAAGTACTAAAATCAAAGTCTTTAGCCATGTAGAGTTAAATAGCCATATGCATGAATGTGTGTGTGTGTGTCTTCACTGAGAAGGAAAAATGTGTGTGGACTTGTCAATGGGTAAACACTGATGGATGTTTTCCTGCATGAACTGAGGATGACCTCTGACTTGTGGCTTAGGAAAAGGAACTTTATGTCCTACTTTTTCTCTGGAGAAATGAAAAGGCGGCTCGGAGGAGGGTGTGTGTGTGTGTGTGTGTGTGTGTGTGTGTGTGTGTAGTAATATTGGGTGGAACTTTAAGGGATATTTTCCTTTGTAGTATTCCAAACAAATATGTCATGGATAATTATTTGGAAAAATATGCTTCTCCATGTGGGCCTTCCAGTAAACCTCCTAAATGTTCCTCAGTAAAATCCCCAAATAGATTTAAAAAATAATTATAGCTAGTACTGAACATTTACTCTGCTGACATTTTGTCAAACACTTTTTATTATGTACTTCTCACCCTTGTGACCTCACAAGATGGACATTACCACCCCAGACAACTGAGGTTTGAGGAGGCTAGGTAAAATGTCGCCCGGATCCTATGAGAACTTATGTCTGATTGTAACCTGATGGGATGTTGATGGGTTTGGCACATATTTTATAGTTTTTCTCCTACAATGAGAGTTTGCCCATAAAGGTATTTTCTTTTTCTAAACTATCATAACCATTGTAACATAATATTAGAGAATTCATTTCAACATACTGTGCCAGTCTGGATAGACTAGAGAAACGAATTCACAAGCATGCATATGTATATAAGAGAGAGGATTATATAAAGGGTAATTTTACATTAAGAAAGCATCCCAAATCAAGTCCATAAGTTCGATATTAGCCCATATGTTTGACAGCAATCTACAAAGTGCTCTTCAGACTCCCAAAACACATGCAATGATGCCAAATGCAGGATGATCACAAGCCAGGAGGTAGAAAGTCTTTGGATCCAGTGGTGGTGTAAGCATCTCAGCACTGGCAGGGGTCTCCACATGACTTCTCAAGGGCCAGGTTTCTTGCTGCTTCAGGGCAGGTCTCTGTGGCTTCTCCTCAGGGATGTCTCCCAGGAGCCAGCCTTGTCAGTGGAGTCTCTCAGGCAGCAAATGTTGTCAGTAGAGTGTCTCCAAGGAAGTGAACTGAGAGAGATACTGTCTACTACCTCTGAGAAAGAATTCCCACATTTCCCAGAATGCTCAGGAGAAGGCCATGCCCACACAGAGGTTTCATTGGCTCTGTCCAGATAGACAGGCTAGACTCCACCCCTACATTCTTCATCCTGAAATCAACACGAGATGAGGCACTTGGACACATACTCATAAATCATGAATTAGGATTCTTAGGAAAGTTTTTAGAATAGAAGTAAGCAGACTTCAGACCTGAAATCATGTTGACCTCCGTTTTAAAAGGATGAGGTATCAGAGCTTTCTAGAAGCGACACTTCAAATAGCTGCCAAAAATATACATGTATCAGTAGCAATCTTTGGACATAACATTTCCTGAAATTGAGTCTTTCTCTGGCAATGAAGAGAGACTCAGTTTGGGCTACACAATAGCATTATCTCCTTCTCATGTCCTTACTGTAGGTAGGAGGCAAAGTTGAGAATTCATTAAGATCATGTTAACGCAGACTATATCCATGTAATGATCAAAGTCATATTTACCTTTTCTTTAAGATTGGGTAAAAATAAGCTTACCCTTATTTTAATAAGTTTAAATATATTTCTTTATTTTTATTGATATTTTGCTGCTGGGCACTGGGACTTGGTCGCTATTCTCAAGTTAGTCTCTTTTTGATACAAGGGACAAAGTCATCCCCCTGTGCTACCTCATAGAAAGCAAGTTGCTCCCACGCATTAGCACCACCATCTCATTGGCGACATGGTATATGTGTCTCTCTGTCTGTCTTTCTCTTCCTCTTTACCTGTGTCGGTCCCTTGTTCTGTCTTGTCTTTTCTCTCGTCCTGTTGGATCTGTTGCTTTTTTTTTCTGACCACCCACTGTGCCTACAGACCTCTCCGTTGTTGAATGCTGGTTTCCTCTATCTATCTATCTATCTATCTATGTATCTATCTATCTATCTATCTATCTATCTATCTATCATCTATCTATCCATCCATCTATCTATAATCTATCTACCTATCAATCTTCTATCTATTTCTACAAAGGAAATCACTCACACAGTTGGAGAAGCAAGCAAGTCCAAGTCTAGATAGGTTTTAAGTCCGTGAGTCAAAAGTCTAGGCAAGTTCTGAGTCCAAGGGTCAGATGTTAGGCTGGAGCCTCCTCCTAACTCTCATAGCTTCAGGGCTGATGAAGCCAAGATCAGAAGGAAGACAACAGACTTCTACCTACAAAGACCAATACAGAAACGAATGAATCTAAGGTCAGCCAGTCAAATGATGGGCTGCTGCTGACCTCCAGGATCAGAAGGCAACATGGCGCACTGCTGGGTCAGACTCAAAGAACTGGAGATACGGAAGCCAGATACAGAATCCAGACCCGGCCCAGAACACGTCAGCATTTCCACAGTGTCCTTTTATATCGAAGCAGTCCATCCACATACCCAAGTACACTTCCTTATAATTGATTGTATCCAGGCTGTGATTTGAGGAAAGGTGTTATATCCCTCTCTAAACTTACAGCTGATGGCTCTCACAGCATTTCCCATTATGAAAGCATACCATGGCGGGTTATCAGGTCTTAATTCTCAAACCACTGAGAATCCCGGAGCAGCAACCTTGATACATACCTATCACAGTTGAATATATAAAAAAGTAGTTTTCCATATAGTCTCCTATAGTTCTTTGTGTATTTCATAAAGAAATATTCATGGGTGCTATCTAGTGTAATGTAACTGACTTTTAAATTTATTTCCCAAAGAAAATTTCCAAATCCTATATCATCACCATTCAAGTCAATGTCATTGTACACATGGAGAGAAATGCTTAGAGAAAACCAAAAATTCGTGCCACAATATTTTATTATAGGTAGACATCATTTGAAAAGGACAATGTCAGCCCATATTTGGAAGGCACCCTGAAGAGGGGACAATGACTGTGGGTTATACAGCTTATTATATAAATTTCTCAGATGAAAACACCAAAGCATGAATAGAATTTTAGTGTTCATCAGTTAAAAAAACAAATCACTAAGGATATGGCACAGAACATGGATTCTGGTCAGATCCCGGATTTTCTGCTTCTGAAAGCCAACCAGTTAAATGACTTTCCAAAAGAATACAATGCCCATGACCAAATAATCTCTGTTAAACTGCTTCCCAAGCTATTATTTGACCTAATTATGATTTCAGCAGTGACCCTAGTGACATCATGCACACTACAAGTTGGATTATTAACCACAATGTCAGCAGTCTAAGTCCAACAAATGTTAACCAGGAAAAATGACAGGCTTTCAGTGCCAGGAAAGATGTACAGTCTTGAAAACTCAAAGAGGTAGTTCTACTCTGTCCGAGAGGGTTCTTATGCATTGGAATTGACTCAATGACAGTCAATTGGTGATACCAGCAAACCAATTGCTTCAATGATCAGAAGGACACCTCTAGGTCAGGTGTGTCTCAATTCCATGAGCCCAGAAATTTGGATCCCAGGAGAACCAAAATGATTTGTCATCATTGAACACATGGATTATTTCCACTATTTTCCATTGTAAAGACTTCTGTGAACTCTCCTTGCGTACGTCTAGTTTCACACACGTATGCATACACTGGAAGTCCCCAGGTTCCAAACCTCTCACAGTAGCTAACTCCTACTGGCCCTTTTATGGTAAGCAGTTTTGTCCCCACTTTGGAACAAGGAGTTCTGGTGGTATAGCGTGCCATTCCTTAGGCTGCTAACTGCAAGTTCAGTTGTTCGAGTCCACCAGCTTCCCAAAGTGAGAAGCATGAGGCTTTCTGCTCCTGCAAAGATATACAGCCTCCAGCCCAACAGGGGCAGGACTCCCCTAACCTACATTTTCCCGAGGAATCAGAATTGACTCAGTGGCAGTGAGCTTTGAAGCAATTGAAGGAAGTTCTTCTCCCTCTACTGGAAACAAATTCTTCATTGAAATCCTTCTTCCCCTTAAATCTTTTGTATCTTTGCCCTCGCTTTGAGACAATTGAATCAACTAGTACTTGTAATGAATTCATTGCAATCATTTTCACTTGCTGCACATGCAAGGTGTCTGTGGCTTTTAATTGCAGTTGTTTGGTGAGGCTTAGCGCAAGGAAGGGTTTGAAGGCTTTTTCCAGAAGTAAAAGCTGCAAGTGAAAGTACTACCCACATATTGCTAAATTCGGTCATTGAGATGATGTGGACTCACAGTGACCCAATAGACCTAAGAACTGCCCCCTCCCCCGGGGGGAGGAATTCAGGGACGGTAGCTCTTTATGGGTCTGGCAAGTCCCATTAGTGCTAATCTAGAAGGTACTACTTCCATAGCTAAAGAACTTTGAGTTATAGAACTCTTAATTTTTTCTCTAAATTAAAGGAAACTTGTAGGTTATACAACCCTCTCCTCCCCATCCTTTTTAAAGTGAGGACATTGATGACCAGGAATGCCGTGTGACCTTTTCAGAACCTTGGAGATGGTGACAGAGCCAGCACGTTTCTGAATCCCTAGATACCCAACTAATGACTGTCTGCAGAGTGGGAGTGTCCCTAACTTATTACTAAAAATTCCTACGTGACCTTTGCATTAATGCCTCTCTCCTTTTCACCATTTCTTGTCAACTATCAATGTGGATTCCCAACAGAGCTGTGACTTTAGTATCATTTCAAAGCATGGCACTGATGGATAAATAAATAATAGTCCAGCTAACTGAGCAATGTGAACTCATCAACTTCACTGAGCATGATGTTTCCATGTACACTTCCCAGCACCTTTGCTTTCTCTGGCATTGGAGGAAGACTGTCCTTCTCCAGTGTTATTTTGCTCTTCAAAAGGACAAAGTGCTGGTGGGTGGTGAGCCACTCCTGTCTCCTGCCCTTTAGCCTGAAGAACGAATTATTTCTTTCATGTCATCACAAGAGCCTTGCTTATGTAAGACCTTTATTGAGTCTAAAAATATTTACCTCCTTCTTATCCTACAATTTGATTTTTGAAAATTTCATGTAAATAATATTATTGGCAGCATCCAAAAATATTTCACTAATTCTTTTTCCTCACAGGAACATTTGCTTCCCTGAATGATACACTCCAGTTATCTACATTCCCTCATAATTTCTAGCCTATTGCCATGCAAGTCCATACACATTCCAAAAATGTATGTGAATGATTGTGGTGTGTGTGTCCCAAAGTCATTAGAGATGCAGAGAGGTGTCTGGCTGATGTCTTTGAATTTTGATGTATTTCCTTATGGATTCCTTATGTTGAAGCTGAGCTGTCAAGTTTAGAATTTATAGGAACTAATTTAAACCAAGGTGCAAATGTGAATAAACCTGATTTAAGGAATTCCTAGATAAAAAAAAATACTTTCCAAATTCAGACCTGTTCTATCTGGTTGAATCCTTACAGATGGTACCTGATAGGTAAGTCTTCTTTCTCTGGTGTCAAGTTTCTGTATCCAAGGAAGCAAGATATTTGACCACAACCCTCTTACGCTTATAATTTATAGATATAATTATAGTACATAGACTTATTCTAGCATAATTATAGCTATGTTATAACTTGAAGTGCCGCTGATTGTTTCTCACCATAGAAATTTAGGGTAATGTTTCTCTCTTCAGAATCAAATATAAAAAAATATATCAATGGGCCTAATATCTGCAAAGTAATATCTGCAAAGCAGATTATATCCTGTACTGCCATATATATATGGCAATGCAAGAATATAAAAATGGAGAAGATAGGAGGTATCTTTAAAAGTCTCTGTCTTTGTTGAGGAGTCCCTGGTAGTATGAGCCATTAATGGGTTCAGATGTAAACCAAGGGTTTACAACATCTTGTGGAGCACAAGTCTACTTTGACACATGAATTAGAATCAAATCAACAATGGACTGGTTTCTCTTGGTTTATCCTTATTGAAGAGGAAAGAAATTCTTAGTTATTGAAAATCTGAGATTTACTCATGAAAGAATATGGCAGAAGCGACTTGAGAAATGTAACCCTTGTAAGTGTCCTCCCCTGTCGGAGGAATCGAAAATGATGATGACGAGGCTGTGGGGACAGTTGGTACCTTACAGCGTGAACTGTGAGAATTCTCTTTGTTTCCTGCTAGAGGATCTATGAGGGTGAGTCAGAAAGTATTGCTACTGAGCTTAAAGTTCACATATGCATGGGTTTATTCTAAATACAATGTATGCAAACATGTCTTCACAATTAGTCCAGGGTCCTTTAGTAATGTGAGAATACATCCGCAAGCAGTCATTTAAAACCTACAGAAATCTTTAGAATCTGTTTCTAAATGCTGCGAGTTGTTTGATCTGCAGCAAGGGCATCTCTGCTTTTGCTTCGTTAGCAAAAGCATCAAGGCACCTTCCTATGTGTCTGTGAGGTAGATTTAGAGAGGTGGACATGGTCCCATGTGAAGCCAGCCACTGGCCATAGACCATAGACCCCTGACCATAGACCAAGGACTCGAATGCCTTGATAATCAAACAGAGTGCATGGGAAAGTGGATTACTGCCTGAATAGTTAGGTTAAAATTTAATGTCTTATCACTTGATCTCCTTTTTGATTCAGTTAAAATTTGTTCTTGTTTTTACTATTTCCTGCTTTGTTCTTAATAGAGGTTTTTCCAGCTTTATTTGGTCACTTTGGGGGGAGTATGAATTTCTGTATATGAAATCCAGGATAGGAAAATATATAGAGACAGCAATTGGTTTAATAGCTTCTTAGGGCTATGGGAGGGGAGGTTGGGAGAAAACAGGAGTCTAATAATGAGTACAAGAAATAAGAAAATGTTTTAAAATTGATTGTGGTTATGATTGTGCAATTCTTTTTAATATAATTGAACTATTGGATAGTATGATATGTGAATCATATGCGAACAACACTATTAAAAAGGTAGGGAGAGAGTTTTGAAGCCACAGATTCCATTTCATAGAAGAGAATTGTCAAAAAGCTTTTTATTTCTTTGAGGGCTATGGCTTTACACTTTTCAAGTGAATTTGAAAATTATTTTTGCACGCATACGCAAGTGGTCTTAATAATTAATAAAAACAGAATTAAAAGAAAATAGAAAATTCAAACTTTGTATTTCAATGCGAACTCCATCAAAATTAAGAGACTTTTTCTAAGTCAGGATATCAGCCATTCTTTCCACCCCTAAAGATCAGAAGTTCCTGGATATTTAACCTTGTAGATGCAGTCTCTTTTTGTTTCCCCATTATTAAATGAGGAGAAATTGATGTCCTTAAAAGATTTTCTAAGATTAGCACACAGAACGAAGCGAGATGGAGCCAAATCAAGTACTGTAGAGTGGATTCCTCATGATTTCACAGAAATGCTCACAAAAGTTCCCTTGCTTGAAAGGAATGAGCAGGACCAGTGCTGCGGTGAACAAGGACTCTGAGGAACTTTCCAGGCATTTTCCTGGTAAAACTTTCCTTTCTTATGATTTTGGTTTTCTCAAAACCCTATCATGATAAGAAAATATTTTAGCTCTTGGGCCTTTAGAAAATCAATGATCCATGTGCCGTGAGCACCCCAAAAAGCCTGTTAACCATGGTGTTTGCTTTTGAATTTGCTTTTACTTTGGACCAATTTCACCTCTTTGTATCAATTGGATCGATTATGCTTTGCAGTCAAGAGCATACTAGTATGGCTGTGTTTCCCATGCTACTATAATTCTTTGGGGAAAGGCTTCAAACTCTTGACCCCATTTGTTTAAAACGTCCATTGAAACTCTGCTCTTTTCTGCGCTTTAATTGTTCAACTCAGAATGAGGTAATCTTAACCAAGTTAGATGCTTGCTGTGTGGGTATTATTTCTACTGTTGATGTTGGGCACTTTCAATTAGAGCAGGAATAAGAATGTTTTCCTCACCAGTTGATGTGGATTGTCTGCCACTGCAGCTTTCATCTTCTAGTCTCTGCCTGAAACGAGTTACCTGTTTGTAAACTGCTCACAAGCTTTTCATAAAGCATAAATTGTTTCACCATTTATCCATACAAATTTCTTCATAACTTTTATGTTTTGTGCTTATTTCAATTTTAGCAGAACTCGTGTTGCTCTGGTAGGAGTTCATTTCACACTGCTATTTTACTCTTCTGCATGCCTCAAACTAGATTCTGTTCAGACATGCTATAACAAATTAATATGAGTTTATTTTGGTGCAAAGGTTGCCGTTTTGAAACCCGTGGCTAGAATTTTCAAAGGACTTTTAAAGACCCCTTCATGCAATAACCTCCATGTGATATTTTCAAACTACAAATTGCAGTCCACTAGCAGGTTTTGAACTTTAGTTGGTCAATACCTGTCTTTTAAAAATGAAATAGGCTATAAAATAAAAACTATAAAGAAAAATTCTATTTTCTGAAAATTTGTTTTATGTGTGCCCCTGTATTTTTATATCTCTCATTCATTTCTACCATCTATCTATAAACCACCCATCCATCTATCTTTAGTTTATTAAAAATGTGAAAGGAAAATATGCCTAAGAGTAACTTTCATTAATGGATTATTAGACAAGCTGATGAATTTTTTTATTTCATTTTTGGCTAAACAGGAAACACTTCCAATACACACATTTCTAGATTTCCAATACACACATTTCTAGAGTAAGATATATCTTACTCTGAAATGATGCCCACCTTTCCTAACCTTCCTTTCTTATGATTATCTAAGTATTTTGCTTCTTTTCTATAAAGGGGGAAATATTAAGTCATATGGACATCTAGCTAAACTATCGGAAGCCTTTCCGTAGATGGACTCACCTGTATATAACCTTTGTCCTATCACACTGACATCCAGAACAGGCAGGCAGAAGGTTTGTCAATAGGCAATCCATGGAAGAAGTTGTAGAAGAGTGTGGACATGTGTCTAAACACTGCCTTTCATATATCTCACCTCACACAAGTGGTTGAAAGTCAATAACCATCAAGACTTATTATATGTTACTTCTGGGCAATATGAACACTAAATTACTGAGACTATTTGAAGTGAAAACTTTATCATGGTGTGATAAAAGACTGTGTGATTTCTAAAGGAGTAGTTATCACTAGAATATTGATCTTATATCCTATTTTAAAGATGACTACTTAGAATATCTTCTAAGAGTTTGAATTGTCAATCTAGAATAATTGGGCTGATATGAAGCATCTCAACTTCAAAGATCAATGATCTGGGAAATGGAAGCCCAAAGTAATCAGTTCTTTCTAATTTATTTTTTAAAAGACATGGGCAGATCCTGCAGTGAGTTCCTGATAACGTTGGCATGTACTTTCATATATATGTACATTTCTAAAGTAAGAACTGAAGGAAGTAGATTGAACAGAGAACAGAAACCACTTCACTGGCTTTATGAGGAGCGTGAGGGTGGGGTGAAGGAAATGAATGATGAAACAAAAGTAATCCATTTCCTTTTCCTTGTCTCCCCCATCTCTCTCTCTCTCTCTCTCTCTCTCTCTCTCTCTCTCTCTCTCTCTCTCTCTCTCTCTCTCTCTCTCTCTCTCTCTCTCTCTCTCACACACACACACACACACACACACAAAGTAAATCAAAAAATTAAAATTAACTTTGCAAGAGTTAATTCAAGACTAAGTAGGTGAAAATGTTGTAAGAGGGGAATAAAACCCAAACTCTCTCTAAAGCTTATCTTCTTTTGATTTGAAAGATTACATCTCAAAGGGAGTTTACACACAAGAACTTCCAGCTGAAATCATAAGAGAGATATGAACATTCAATGACTAAAGATGGACAAATGGGCCTGAAGTGTTCCAGAAAGTCCCTTGTCTTGGTTTCAGGATATTTTATTCCTGAAACCAAGGCAAGGGACTTTTTAACATACTGAGCAAAATTTATAAGCCTGTTATTAATGTAACATCTGTAGCCACTTAGAAAAGGAAGAAGTGATCCAATAGAAGTTAATAAGAATCCACTAAATCGCCATTTCCTCTTTGTGACCATGTTGCTGTAGCAGTAAAGCAAGGACATGTAATGAACAAAACACATCTGCTGTTTAGGGCTGAATTTGGGTGCATGGGGTCACTTTTCTGAAGCCCTTAGCCTACAGGAGGGGCACCTTTTTCTAATTCTGACAGAGGCACCATCGACATGACCTGCTTCCATGACACAAAGTAATAAAATATGATTAAGTGACATTCACAACTGACCACATTATTCATTAACAGTCTGCGAATTTAGTCTTAGTCTGCAATGGAAGGTGCCTGAAAATGAGACTGTGAATGATGATATGGCATACAGACAGATGTGCAAGCACTAGGAAATTGGGTTTAGAATCACGCTATTGAAGTAATCAGTGACACTGAACACGTGTCAGCAACTAAAGAGGAGGCCGGATGTAGCACAATACCATTTGATAGGATCCTATGTCATGTGGTGAACACACACTGCAATGAGGACATTGTAGTAAAGATGGGGGAAAGACTTTCTTAATTCTGGGTTTTAATGCTAGACTGCCTTATGGACGTCAATAAGGTAATAAATGAAACCAATCCACACTTCCTGCCCTTGAGTCGATTCCAACCCACAGTGAACTTACAGGACAGAGTAGAACTGCCCCTGTGGCTTTCCCAAGATTAGAACTCTTTACAGTTATAAGAGTAGAAAGCATCGTTGTTTTCCCACGGAGCACCTGGTGGTGTTGAACTGCTGATCTTCTGCAACCCAGAGCATCACTACTACACCACCAGGGTTCCTAATAGGGAAATACCAAAGGAAACTAAACCTACTGCCATTCAGTTAATGCCAACTCACCAACTCTGGAGGTGTCCTGGCTTTGAGTTGGGATGCTAACTTCAAGGCCAGTCATGAAAAACCACCGGTCCTTCTGTGGGAGAAAGGATTCCCAAAAGAGTTACAGTATTGGACACTCAGATACAGTTCTACCCTGTCCAGTAAGAAGCCCTCAGAGTAGGAAAAACTCACTGCCATCGAATTGATGCTAACACACAACAGGCCTGTAGGACAGGACAGAACTGCCCCTATGGGTTTCTGAGACTGTAATTCTGTTTTTGTTGCTGTTGTTGTTTTCTTTGGGGGGAGCATCACTGCCCTCTGGTGGGAGTAGGAGGCCCAGTCTTGCTCCTGGAGAGCTGCTGCTGGATTTGAACTGCCAACCTAGTGGGCTGCAGTCCCGCACACAACCACTACGCTCCCGGGGCTCAGCCTTCTTATTTATTTATTTATTTTATTTTTTGCATCACTGCCTCTTTTTTTTTAACCAAAAGAAATTTAATTATAAGAATGCCATTATTACCAAAGATGGATAATTATGGTACTGGGGAAGAATTTTAATCTAAGTGAGCATAATTCATGCACAAAATTAAGTTCTGACAATTATGGTGTTCATAAAAGTTAAATTTTCTTTTTAAGCTCTCACTGCTTCAAAAAGTAACCAGTGTCTTAGTGGGTTCAGACAGCTTAAGTAATATAATTCTGTGATGCTCAGATTTAACCCAACTACTATATTCGAATCACTTTGAAATTGTTCCTCTTTGTTAGGAGGTCCTAAAATGCCACAACTGAGTGACACAGCTTTTCTAACAATCAATATTGTGGCTATAAAGCAGAGCTTATATACTTAATCTTCCAGTACTCACTGCCATTGAGTCATGGTTGACTCAGAGCGGCCCCTGTGGATTTCCACGGTCTAACTGCTGACAGGAGGGGGAGCCCAGTCTTTCTCCTGAGGAGCTGCTGCTGGTTTTGAACTGGTGACCATGGGGGGGTCACAGGCCAATGTTTGACCACTGCCCCACCAGGGCTCCATGTAATTTTCCCACATGCTACCACAGTTCCACAAGCCTTTAAAAGTCTATAATTTTATACAGGTGTCATCAGTGAGGCCAACTATAACTTTTTAATATGCAACTGCATTAATGGATCAAGAGGATATAGGTGGTGAATTAGGTATGATTTAGTCATATCATACAAAGACAGTTAAGTAATCTGGAAAAAGGTATTAACATTATTGCTGTTTTTTTTTAATGATGGCATTTTAACAAAATTCAACTCTCTGTTCTTATTTACAATATCCCCTTTTCTCTTCTTAACCTGTCTGGCAGAATAAGAGTTTATTGATATAGTTACCAGTTGCAAATTAATTCCTATTTCAACCAATGTGAATACCACTTTAGCTTCTTCCTAGAACATGTAGCTGTCCCAAGTGGAAAAACCCTATATATGGCTTTATTTCTTCTTTAAAGATTTTCAAGTATCATGGAAACAAAATCCATGAAGAACAAATAAAAAAATGATCTTGCTTTTAGAGATGTGAACAAAAGGGAAATTTAAAAATATTTCCTTGTTCATACTAAGAAAAGCTGTAACTGCTTTGTAGCTTCTACAAGTACAGGACATTCTATGGTTTTACTACTGAAAAGAAATAAGTAATTAGCCTGATGTAGTTCAAAAAGATGATGCTGGGGAACACAAAAAGATAGTGACTTTGGTTTACTTTTCTTGACCCTGAAATACCAGTCTTTGAATAAAAACAAAATAAGATTCCTGCAGCAAGCCTTCAGGACACACCATCGGGGAATTCTGAACAAGGCAATAGTTTGTTATTGCTCCCTCTCCCCATGCCCCTCTATACTATACAGCTTCTCTTTGTTTTTCTGGCTTTTTAGCTGCAGCTAGTTCAAGGCTTGCCCACTGCATAGGTTCAGCTTTTCTCCTGGTGACCTCAATTTTTGTTGCCATCGTAGTTACATAGCTCTGCTTTACATCAACCAGACCCCGTAATATCACAGTTGAATGGAATTCCCTCTCTCCTTCAAATACAATGAGAACATTTAACAATGTACTGTTTGCTTCTACTCAACTGGAAGTTGAATTTTTAGAACAGACTGAAATGGTGACTTCAGCTTCCAACTGATCCCAGTCATGCCGACATGAAACAACTTTTCCCAGCATCTTTTTCAGTACACACGTCTCCCTGTTGTGCCATGCAGTCAGGCTAAAAACTGTGCTAAAGTCTTTTCCCTAAGGCAGTTCCAGTATTTCATGTCTTCACAGAAAAATAGGTACTCCAGAATGATACACACGGGCCTCTTCTAGACTTTCTAAACCCCGATACATCTTTGGACACCCTCCATCATTACAATCTTAATTTCATCTCTCTCTTCTTCTTGCTTATATTCTTCCTTTCCTAATGACAGCTTAAGGTTATCAAGTGCTTAGTTAAGGGAAGCAGATATTTTCAATTTCAAATTTGTCATTAGCTCATCAGCCTTTTGATCGTTTCTATTGGCTTAGGACATTGAATGATGCATTTCTGAAATGTGAGCTTCAATTCAGATAGTTCCTTCTTCTCAGTAGTCTTGACTTCAGGCTTGACTGGCTGAGGTGGCTTCTCACTATCATGTCTACCTTTTGTATAGTCTACAAATCTAAAGAAATCACAAAAATCCGTTGCTCTTCTTTTAAAAGCAAGATCACCCCTTTAAGACATCATAAAAGACTGGAACACCTGGGTGGTATGTGCGAGCATCAGCAGCATTGGTCTCCAGGTCCAAATGTTGGCTGCAGCCCTGGTTGGGTTGGAGCACAGCAAGGCCATGTCCTTCCCCACGGAGAGTGGGACAGTCAGAAGCCAGGGACCAGAGGAGGGTGCGTCTATCATTGTCCCTGTACTGGTCTCTGAGACTGTAACTCTTTATGGGAGTAGAAAATTAAAGAGGGTGACAGTTGTGCCTAAAATATTTCCAGGATGAAAATAGGGAAATCAAATATTTCAAACAAAGGAATTTTAAAAAATCTTTTCAACTCTGAATTAATTAGATGAAACCTGGAATGGTACTGCATTCAATTCTTAGAATCAGATTTTGAGAAGATTGGCTAAGTGAATCATTCCTAAGAGCATTCCAGACGGATTAAACCAACGTTGATGGAGTTGCAGCATTCTTCCTGTGGAATCAAGGTTACCTGCATCATTTAAGACTCTAGAGGGCAGAATTGCAGGTCTGTTGAGGTCTATATGGAGAGGTGAGGACTCTCCCCAACGAAATGGATGTTATTCAGCAGCAGATTTCTTTGTCAACAGAAGGAAAAACCGGAAGTCAAGGGGAGCGGATAAGAATGAGTACTATCAACTGAAGTGTTCTCAACACAAGTTGCATTTTAAGATCACCTTGGTGGTCTTTTTAAAATTTGGATGCTTAGAGACTTTGATTTGGTGGGATTTGATGTGTGGCTCTGGACAAAAAAAGTATTTCATACAAGGTTTCAACCTTTTTATTATGGTTTGAATCCCATTCCACCCCCTGCCCCCATAATCTGCCTTCCAATTCCAGAAATACTGAATCAGAAGCTATAGTTTAACAAGATTTCCCAGTAGTTCCTATAGATTTCTAGTCAATTTACATGCAAACTCCAGGTGGTCCTTAACATTTAGGGACTATATATGAAAAGTTACTTTTACAAGTTATCTTCTTTAGTGATTGCATGTATGTAAATTCCTTAGCAGATACCTTCAAACAGTAACAGCCTCTTCATTGCCATCCAATGAAGGTGTCATCCCTATATCTACACACACACACACACACACACACACACACACGGAGCAGTTATTGCCAAATCGATGAAGACGCAAAGGAGGCCTAGGTGTACATAGCAGGTTTGGTTTCCCTAAGACCTTTCTTCTCAGGAGACTGTGAGTGGCCCCAACCACCCACCTACTGGTTATAGTCAGTGTTTAGTCATTTGTGCCACTCCCAGGGATATCTCTATATTACAGAGAGGCAAACTGAAATTCTAAATTTAAGCTGGTTTGCCAAAATCTTTTAGTAGTGAACTATAACATTAAGATATAATGTTCTCTCTTTCAATGCAATCAAATCAATTCCGACACACAATGACCCTTGTAGAATGGGGGAAGAACTGGCATTTGTGTTGCTGAGACCGTAAATCTTTCTGGGAGTTTTTGTTGTGAGATGTTGTCCAGTAGGTTCTGACGCATAGTGACTCTATGTACAACAGAACAGACTCTGTTGGGTCCTGAGGCATTATCACGGTTGTTCTTAGGTTTGGACCCCTTGGTGCAGGTACTGTGTCAATGGAACTCCTCCAGGGCCTTCCTCTTTTTCTCTGGCAACTTCACTTTACCAAGCATGGTGTCCTTTTCCAGAGATTGGTTTCTTTTGATAAATAACCTGGCAGAGCATGTGAGACAAAATCTTGTCCTCCATGTTTCTCAGGAGCATTCTGGCTGGACTTCTTCCAAAACAGGTTTATTCTTTTCAATATCATTTACTAGCACTGCAATTACAAGGCACTTCTTTTTCTGGAACAGTCAACTTCATCTTTTTCTCAAGGAGAGCTGATGGATTAAATGGGTGCCTTCTGGTTAGGAAGCTCAGCGAGTCGTTCTCTATGCCACAGGCCTCTGGATTGAAAGTTATTCCATATCAGTTCCAGATTCTCTCCTCTTTTCCTCTGCCAGACAATGCTAAAAGATGCAGTTTACCTCATGAACACTTTAACAAACTAGATCATCCCAACCTGTTTTTTTTTAACATTCTTATTGGCATATAATTAACGTATCATACAATTCATTAGTTCAATCACATCGAGAATCACACATTCATCACCATAATCAGTTTTAGAGCATTTTCTTTATTCGTCTCCTCCTGGTTTTTAGTTCCCCATTTCTCCTCAACTTCCTCTGTCATATCTGCAGGGAGCCACTAGTCCAATTACTGTCTCCATAGCAGCTGTTCTCAACCTGGGAGGTCCAGACCCCTTTGGGGGTCGAATGACCCTTTCACAGGGTTCTCCTAATTCATAACAGTAGCAAAAGTATAGTTATGAAGTAGCAACAAAAATAATTTTATAGTTGGGCATCTCACAACATGAGGAACTGTATGTATTAAAGGGTCATGGCATTAGGAAGGTTGAGAACTACTGTTCTATAGCTTTAGCTATCAAAGATTTCATATACTGAAAAACAATAAAAAAAACTAGCAACAATAATAAAGTATTTGAAAATACACTATTAAAAGTAGAATAAATTTAAATAGCTCACTAGGGAGATCAAATGCTAAACTTTAACTGCATTTGCAACCACCTACCTTCCAATACGTTCTGCAAGGCTTTTCACATCCCTGGTCCACGGACAAAGGACATTAACCACCGGCTTAATTTACACGTATCTCCCCTTCACTTTATCTAAATTTTTTAAAACTGAAACAACTTTAAATGGGTCAAAGGGAAGATAAAACCATATTGTATTTCTTTTGTAAAAGAAATAAAATAAAATACATTTTATTTCTCTCTAACTTAGAATTTTTTCATCTAACATGATTTCTTCCCTGCAGCTAAATTAGGTATTGGTAATTTTTTTTCTCAGAATAAATACTATGAAGTTCTCATCAACTGGATTCTCTGATTTTCTTGTCAGCCTGCTTTAAGGAAATTAATGTATTGAAGATGCTTCCTTGCAGTTTGGCACATACCAAATGAGGGATAAGCTGAAGATCTGAGTCGCAAACTGAGTTGATCCCTCTGTGGAAAGTACGGTCAAATAACCGCGAGCGCTGGGTAGCCAGAGAAGACCACAAATCTTATCCACCCAGTCTGGTGTGAGGGGAGGACAGCAGAACACTGGTCCTAACCATTGCTCCTGCCTGCTGCTGCCGCAAAGACAGTAGGGGTGACATCCCCTTAGTACTCAGCTTTAAGCCCCAGAGATTCTCCTGGGCTTTCAAGGGCAGATATTACTTGAAGTTCATATGGGGTGCTAAAATGTCCATAAGTCTCCTAGAACTTCTCACAGTGACAGATATCAGAATGTGAGTTCATCAATATTACAACCCTGTACTGAATTTCTGATTTTAGAAGTAGCCCTAATCTTTCTTGACCATCTTCAGCCCTTCAGGAATTACTTCTTTGATGTCATGATAAGACTGCTTGACCGTGTGTTGACTTTGATCCCTTGATGGCCAGAGTCTGCAGGAATGGTTATCAATAACATCAGCAAGAATAATTTCTTTGGTGGTTACATCAACATCAGATTCAATCTCCATGTGAACCAAATGTACAGTCCTGGGGAAACCAAGATTTGTCCAGTATTTCAAAAATTACCTGTGTGGCCTAATTCATGACTCCACTTCAGTTTGACTTATCTCAAGTGCAGCAAAGTAAAACTGGGCAGCAATTAGCTGTTTCTCAGACCACTGTAGATCCTTATTGGCATCATCCTTAAAAACCACCTCCACTTTGGGTGGGTGAAATGTGTAGCCTTTCTTGGCACCAGAATTCTTTTTGAGAAAAGAACCAGTTGCCATTCATCTATGCATCCACTCAACGGGAAGCATTTCAGACTGAGGGGCAATGAAAGCTGTCCTCCAGCTCTATGTTTTCATGAAAGCAGTTTTGATACCTGCTTGTTGTAACAACTGAAAAAAAAACACATGGTAATTTTATTCCAAATCATAGCTCTGTCTTCCACACTGTTCCTTCTAACTGTATGCCTTATTGTAATCTGGTCCTAGGACTGCAGGAGGACTCTCCCTGGATCTTTGACCAACACACAGACTTCTTTCATTTTCCCCTCATAGAGTTTTCCACCCATGAGCAGCACCTCGGAAATCGACATTACCTTGAGCAAGTTGGAGGCTGTGTCGGTGCTAAGTAGAAAAGCTGGAATCTGTTATTACTTTTTGACCTAACTGCATCGGCTCTAATTAACTTTACATTGTTCTCAGTCTGAAAACAGGGAGATTGGCATCCCTCAACTATGAGAGGAAGGGATTCACCAGAGGCTTATCAACCCATCTGAAGACCCTGCAAATAGATTTTGGGCTTCCATTGTCATCCACAGCCTTCTGTACACCAGGTGTTCACAACGTAAGATCATTAGATTTGGGTTTCATTATTTACAAACCTTCAAACACACAGGCTGAAGTGTTTCTTCCTTGTGGAGCCAGTTGAAACCTCACTTAGGGGGCTGCTTGTTTGAAGACAAGTCTTTGAAGACTCCAAACACTTTTATCCTTTCTGATAGAAGGAAACCGTCTGGCTTCTTCCCACACTTGGCTGTAGTACTGATGTCTTCATGAGCAAGAACATCAATCAGGGCTGTCATAAGAATTTATTACAGTTAGATTGGGGCTAGACCAACATCCATTCGCATATCTATGAATATCTGATATTCACAGAGGCATCGTTGTCATTTTATATTAGAAACATTATCAATCACCGCCCCACCCCCACCTCGTGTTTAAAGGCATTTCTGCAAAACAGTTTCTGGAAAAGAGAAGCAGCAAAGTAGATGTTTACTTTGTTATCCCCATATGGTTATGGGAACTAAGCTCTGAGAGTAAGAAGGAAGAGAGGTAGATCTTTATAACCTACACGAAGCAAAAAGAAAAAGAAAGAAAGAAAGAAAAGAAGCCTCTTCTTAGGAAAAGCCTTCCCATACTAATGAACAGGTACTGCACATAATGTCACTCTGTACAATCTCTGTTAAGTGTACATTAACATGGAGGAAGAGGAAATTAGGTTCTAGGTGATGGACTGGTCTTATCTGATGACATCTCCGGTGGCCACATGGAAAACTGCAGAAGATCACTATGATTAGGGATTGATTTAATGACGGGTGGGGGGGGGTGGAATTTGCTTGTGCACAGTGGCTGGTGTAAGCGTACAGGAGGACCCTTTTTTAAGGGGCTGTGACTAAAAACTGTTAACACTCCATGGGAAGACTTCCCCCATGGGAAGACAAATAAATGAAGTGTCTTCTTGGGGGGCTGCACAGGACTACAAATTCTCGTTTCTTGCCCCCTTACCTTTTATGAATAAAATCTGTTTGGTTTTCAACGTTCAGTGCATTGGGATTTCGTGTGTTTCCTCACTATCATGGGGAACTGCTTCACTCCAGGTGCCTCTCCCCAGCAGGGAAGAGAGCGAAGCTTAGGGGAGCGGTAAGGGTGGTACCTTTCTGAAGGCAGTGGGCAGAGCTGGCACCTCTTTGCGTGTCCTATGGTCCTGTACGGTCTCTTCTCTTTCCGGCCCCAGCTGGGCCTCCAAAAATATACTTGCACCCAGAAGTGTTTGGTTATTAGGAACTAGATCAAGTTAGAGCCCAGAAGGCCTGGCAGGGGAGGGGCGCCCGAGGCTGGGGCCCGGGCGGCGGGGAAGGCGGAGCGCCGCTCGGAGCAGCGAGTCCCGGGAGAGGAGGAGGGGGAAAAAGTGAGGCGGCTCCGAGGTCGGGGTGCGGCCGGGCTGCAGGGGTGGGGTCCTGGGTCCCCCTTCCCATCCTCCGGGGCCCAGGCTCTCGTGACGTTGCGGTTTCCTCCTCGCTCCAAGGAGTCCCGCCCTCCTCGTCCCTCGCCCACACCCACCGGGCTCTCAGACCCGCCGCCCCAGGCTGCAGCGGCGCATCCCGTGGCGCGGCGCGGCGCCCACCGGCACCCATGGCGCGGCGGGCGCGCTGAGGCTCGGCTGCGAGGGCGCCAGGCGCTCGGGCGCCCTGCAGGGAGGGAGGCCGGGCAGGGGCTTGGGCGGCTGAGCCGACAGCGGGGAGGCGTCGCCGGCGAGGACGGAGCCTGGGCCGGGAGCGGTAAGCGGAGGGGCGTGCGAGGGGCGCGGGGCGGGCGCCGATCCGGGCGGGCGTGGGTCTGGGCCCCGCGCGGCGCATCTTGCTTCCGGGGGCTCCGGCCGGCCGCGTCGGGCCTCGGCGGAGGCGGAGAGCCACGTCCCCGTTGGGCGCCGAGTGCGGCCGGCTGCGCGCCCGGGCCCGGTGGGGTTCCGGGCGGGCGGGCGCGCGCCGAGCCCGGCTTCTCCGGCGGCGGGGCAGCTTTGTACCCCCTGGCAGCCCTGGGACGGTGCCCAGCTGGCAGCGCGGTACCCAGCTCACGCTTGGGGCAGCATGGATCGGGCAGGCTCCGCCGGGATTCCGCGGCCAGCCAGGGGGCTTCAGCTTCTCTCTAGGTTGGGGGGAGGGGGTATGGGGGGGTGGAGCAGCCTCCCTCCCTCCCGGCCTCCCTCCCTGGCCCACACGCCCTGGAGGCGGGGATGGCGTCGGGGAGAGCGCCGATCCCGGCTGGACAGCCCGACTTTGCGTCTGCCGAAGCCCTGGAAGCGCTTCCCGAGCGTCCTGCAGCCGCGGGGGACGGTTGGTGAACCCCACTTGAGGACGCTGCGAGGGCTGCGACCCCGGGGCGGCCGCGGATCGCCCAGTGCGCCCCGGGAGGAGAGGGCGTAAACCCTGCTGGCCGGGAAGTTCTGTTAGCGATGCCACATGGACCCAGGCATCTGCCAGGGACAGGAATCTGAGCCGCGTTTGTGACCCAAAAACTTCACAGTTTGAATGCATCAAGTTAGGCAGCCCTCCTGCCTGGCATTAAGGGGGAAACGGAATCTAGTACTTAAAAGCATGAGGTGTACCTCCTTTACCTGAAATTCCTGACTTAGGTCAGGGAAGGGCACTCGGAGTTTCTAGGGTTTTTAATGCAATAAAGTCCTTCAAAAAAGATTTCGTTCGTGATGGCTTACTGGAAGCTAATTTATGCCACCTCAACTTGGAGAATGAACTTTCTCAGAACTCATTTTAAAATGATTTTTCCTTCACTCTTTGATTTTTCACCTTTTTAAGGAGTCCTATTTCTTTTATTTTTATTTGATTTCTCTGTAAGCAATGATCTATTGAAGGTGAAACATTGTTGTGCAATATTCCATGGATGGTTTACCTGGGGTCCTCAAACTTTTTAAACAGGGGCCAGTTCACTGTCCCTCAGACCCCTGGAGGGCCGGACTATAGTTGTTGTTTTTTTTTAAAACTATGAACAAATTTACTGTGGGCAGGAATGAGTGGACTGCTAAGCAGGAAGGCAGTTGTGGCAAGAACACCCAGTGGGCAGATGGCCAGATAAATGTCCTTGGTGGGCCACATGTGGCACAGCCATAGTTTGAGGACCCCTGATAGGATCCCTATTAACAAATGGGATCACAAAACTATCCGAAACTTTCATGGAAGAAACAAAGCAGGATTATCTGGTTCTTTTTGTCTTTTTCCCTGGTAAAGTTCACTATATAAACCAAGACTTTTTTTTTTTTTTAAGTATGTAGGTAAGGTGTGCTCTAGAAAAACTCAGAAAGGAAAAGATGGAGTTGACTGACTTTTTGATCTAGTGAATCCTCTGTGTGGGTCAGCAAAAAGGCCCGAAGTGCAAGGTACTGTTGGTTACTTCAGAGACAGAGACAGAAGAAACACACAGCACTAGCTGCTAATTCAGACAGGGAGAAAGGCATAAATAAACTACAGCCTCGAATTTGAGCCTGAGAAGAGTTCCTCAATGACTGTTATATGAAAGGATCTTTGATGGCATTGTGGGTTAGGCCTTGGGCTCCAGTTCAAACCCACCAGCCATTCTGAGGTTGAGAGATGAGGCTGTCTGCCCCCTTACCTTGGAAGCCCTCAGGAGCTGCCTTCACTGGGGAATTCTATAGGATAGGAAATGAGTAAGAGTGTTGTTATGTGATGCTAGTTTCTTTAGCTTTTAAAATCAAATAAAAACAGTGGTTTACAAGGTCCTTTTCAACCTCCAGTTTAAAAATAAGAATACGATAACCACCACCACCACCACCACCACCCCCCCCCCACACACACACACCAACCCAGTGCTGTGGGATCCATTCCAATGTGTGGCATCATCAGGTAAATCCCAGTTGTACTATGCTGTAGGTGTTTGATTGTGTGGTCTTTCAAGAAAGCAAACTACCGGGCCTTCTGTCGTGCCACTCGATGGTCTTGAATTGCCAGTGTTTATATTTAGTAGTTAAGCACAAAGTATTTGTTTGCCAAAGAACTTAGGCGTATTGATAGTGCAGTCAACAAGTGTAAGGAGATTCTTAGTAAATAAGAGATGGAAACTCGCAGATCTTGCTTTCATGAAGTTCTGTACCTGCTCCTGCTCAGGAAGGACTCAAGTTATTCTTTCTGTGGTTGGGGACCTGGCTATGGGAAGATAGGGGCTAAGCTCATTAGAAATCACCTCGTTTTGCCATGTGCAGGACCGTTAGGGCGTTAGGTGCCAAACTGGCATTTAAGAAGCCCTGGTGGCAGAGTGGTTGTGGGATGGGCTGCTGTTCTCACTGTCTGCTGTTTGCAACTGGCAGCCACATCTCCTCTGGAGAAAGACTGGGCTCTCTGCTCCGGTAAACGGCTCCCGTTTCAGAACCTCCCCGGGGCTCACTGGGAGTCAGCATGGGCTCAGAGGCTGTTTGTAACTCCTATCGTTCCCTGCTACAGCAGAACGACGGAGCTGCCGGACCCTGCACCATTTCCATAATTGTTGTTATGCTGGAGCCACTTTATCATCTGACCTTGTGGTAGTTAACACAATCTAGTGTCCTCTAGTGTCCGTTAGATGATTCAGAGTGAAGGGGTGGAGTCTAGCCTGTCAAGCAGGTAGTAGCTTGATGACCTCATTTGGAGGCATTGAGGAGATACATAGCTCCCTGGAGAGAGGGTCGGAGCTCACTCCCTGTGAGACATACCTGAGGAGAAGCCTCATGGACCTTCCCTGGTGCAACCAGAGCCCTGGGAGCTGAAGACCCTTGCCAGTGCTGAGATTCTTACTACGCCCCTGGATTCACAAGCCTTCCCACCTACTGGCCTGTGATTATCCTGCATTCAGCGTCATTGCATATGTTCCATGAGTCTGAGGTAGACTTTATAGATTGGTCTTGGACCTATTGGCTAATATCAGACTTATGGACTTGATCTGGGCAGGGCTTAAGGATGATTTCTTAATGTACAATTACTCTTTAATATACAACCCTCTGTTACACACATATGAGTCTCCATGAATTTGTTTCTCTAATCAACCCAGACTAACACAGACATAGTGACTCATAAATTAGTTAATACAATCAATTCAAATGGAATTGTGAACTTTTCAGTCTAATATCCAATATTTACAAATGGTACACAGCCATTTTATGATAGATTTCTTTCATCAAAATGTCAGATAATTGAGAATATATTCTGAATTTAAACAGAATGTGTAGATATTTAAAATGTTACTTATGACAATATTTGGAATTCATTTTTACTCGCCTTGATTATTTTGTGCTGCATCAAAAAAAAGTTTCTTACTTAATATTATGATTCCAACAAATGATTGGGGAATAAAAATGGACTATGACATTTAATATGCTGTCTCAGTTTCCAAAAGGGGCAAAAAGCTAACCCAACCAACCTGCCCCAAAATCAACAACCAAAAAACCAGCAACAGTAAAAGACTGGTACTTTGCTGCAACGTAAACTGAATTTTTAAATTTTGTGGAAAAATAGAATGTTAGAAAAGTAATGGAAATTATTCACCAATTGTTGGAAGCTTCCTCATATTAAACATTACTTCTGCTTTAGAATACGTGAGTCTTAATTCATGTAATTAAAAAAATTATTTTCATCACTATCATCTCTTCTCCCTCTCTTTGGCCTGCATATGAAAAAGAGAGAGAAATGGTTCTTGTCCTGGGATGTGCTTATGGCAAATCTTTGAAGAGATTCTTGTGGAGAGAACACTATCATCCCTGTATCTCCAGGGCGGTGGACCTTTGTTGTGGCTGAGGTAGCAGAACATCAAACCCCCCAAACCCAAGTCACTGTCAGTGAGTAGATTCAGATGCATAGTGAGTGACTTTATAGGATAGGCTAGAACTATCCTGGGGGTTTTGAAGTTTGTAAATCTACAGGAGTGGAAAGCCTCACCTTTCTTTCAAAGAGTGGCTGGTGGTTTCATACTGCTGACTTTTAGGGTATCAGCCCAAAACGTAACCCACTACACCACCAGGACACTGAAAGAAAAAAATATGGGCTGAAATCATCAACAGATCTCTGGAAGAATGTGTGCAGGCAGAGGAAAAATTCATGGCCATCAAGTTGATTCCAATCCTCTAGGACAGAATCTTGCTGGGTTTCCAAGGTTGTAAGTCTTCACAGGAACAGCAAACCTCATTCTCTCACAGAGGGGCTGGTGGAGGAATTTATAATCCTCATGCGGACTCCTAAGCAGAGAATAGAGGTGCTTCTATTACTGTGGTGTTATTAAATGTTGTCTTTCTTTGCAATGATTTGTAGACCAAATCATAGTGGAATGAGGGGATCACCCAATTGCTAGTAGTTGTTTGGATGACACAACAAAATTCTCTGGATCTCACACCTGCCCAACATGTCTATTAGGGTAGAAAGGTCAAGGAACTGAAAGCGTAATTCCACCTCCCTAGCTCCCCTCCCCACCATCGCAGGTCCTCTGATGGATTTGTGACAGAATGGAATGTGAGATGAAAACACCAGACTCTGAAGGCACTTCCCAGACCAGCCTCTCTTGGAACAGGTATGGCCAGCGTGCTCCTTAGAGACTAGGAGACCGAGACTTCATCTGACATGCTTCAGACATGCTGTGAAGAGAACCCAATCCCTGGAGAATCACATCCTATTTGATAAAGTCGAGGGCATGTGGAAAAGTAGAAGGTCCTCACCTAGATGGATTGACACGGTGGCTGCAACCCTCGGCTCAGGCATAAGAAGAACTGTGAAGATGCATCAGCACCAGAGAGTTTCATTCTGCTGTGCACAGGAATGCTGGGAGCTTGAACCCACTTAGTGGCACTTAACAACAAGGCACATAATGCATATTTCCAATTGGGTATAGCAGTAATGAGAAATAGGTGAGTTTCAGATGGCCTCAACTATCTTAATACCCAATTCTAAAAGAAAAATTTCCTGTACAAATTAAAGTCTACATTAAGTGGATCAGATTGTAATTGAAATAATGGTTCTTTACATGGAGTGGAAAATATAGTCCTAAATTCTGACCTATCTAACTAATGTTTCAAAGCCTTCAGTTCTGCAGTTGGTTAGCTGATGGTGGGAAAGAGATGCATAGAAAGATCAAGCTAGAACGAGGAATAGAAAGTATGGTGGGTGGTCTAAAGAGAGATTATTAGGATTAAGAAACTGCTTATAAACCCATATGCCTGTGGACAATTGAAATAAAGGAATGGTTGGTGACAGATCGTAGTAGCGATACAAACGCTTGTGTTACATGATTGCTTAGTGCTTTTTACTTCCTTCAGAGTGGGCTCTTTCTTCTAATGTTGTTTTAGCCTGTCGGAAGGAGGCAGAGAGAGCAGATATATTAAGATAATTTCCAAACTCAACCAAACCTAGTGTCAGTGACCTGGGCCGGGGACCTGCAAGTACTGTGAAGGTAGAGGACTTAACCTAATTTTGCAAGTAAACTGTAAAATTCAGTTCAAAGTTGTGTTAGTCTTGGTAGACTAGAGAAACAAATTCATAAACACACATACACACATATATATAGCTATAAGGAAAAGGTTTATATACAAGAGGAATGGGACATTGAGAAAGCACCCCAACCCAGTCCAGTCCAAGGTCATAAGTCTGATATTAGCCCATATGTCCAATACCAGGCTATAAAGTCTCCTTCCAATTCACAAAGCACATGCAATGACATCAGGACAATCACAGGCGAGTGAGTGCAGAATCTTGTGTGTCCGGTGGCAGTAGAAGCATCCCGGCGCTGGCAGGGGTCTCTGGATGGCTCCTCATTTCCAAGGTTAAGGGCCCATCAGCGGTATCCATTGGCGGTAGAAGCTTCTCAGCGCTGACAGGGGTCTCTCGGTTACTTCTCAGGTCCCAGAGGTCTGGTTCCATCAGGGCAAGCCCCTGTGGCTTCTCCTCTGGCTCCGCCAGGTTCAAGATTTCAGGATCTATGAGCATGCCAGCATCTTGTCTTGTCGATAGACCGACTCCAAGAGACTGAGTCAAGTCTCTCTCCTACAGTTGGGAAGTGCCTCAAGACTTCCCAGAATTCTCAGGAGAAAACCTTGCCCACAAAGAGGTCTCATTGACTATCTCCAGATTGACAGGCTAGACTCCACCCCTAGACTCCCAATCAGGAAATTGACACGAGTACATGACTGCCACAAGAGTGTAGTTAGGGTAGACCATAAATATGAGATTAAAAGACCTCGCATGTTTATAGCTACCTGTCTCTTTCATGACTCTACATTCATATTCTCAAAGACATTTTATTTTCCTACTGACCAACTTTTTCATTCCTTTAAGTGCTCACTACTACTCCCCAGGAACTGTCAGTTTTTTAGAATGTGTGAGTTCCTGACAGGTTGCCGTAACTGGCTGTTTGAAGTACCTTTCTACAGCCACTTCCTACACCCTCATTCTCACTCACTCACTCACTCACTATGACACTCTTTCACCAACTCACTCACTCACTCTGCCCTATCTCTTCACAGGCCTCGTAGGGGTTCCATTGTGAGGTCTCTTCTAATTCTCACTGAACCCTAGGCTGATTGATAGCACACTTCTCAGTGCTGGCTTCAGGTCTTTCACTGCTGGATACTTTATCAGTCACGGTGCTTATTTTTTATATGGATCTAGGCAAACTCCAGCCTGCTGAGGTTGTGGACTCCAGGCCTCTTTCTGATGAAGTGTGAAAAGTGTGCTCAGAGCCTGTTGGTAGTCACCGAGAAGAGGGAATGAGTTTTATTTGGGGAAGGAAGAAATGATTGTTGAGGTCATCAATTTCTTGGTGGAGTAGCTGGTTCAGAAGAACACATGGGTTTTATTGTGAATTTTGACCAATCTGTTTCCTTCTATTTGTTTCGACTGCCTTGACCTTGTCTTTAAACATTTTCTTGGTGACTGCTATTTATCATCCAATGGAAGTAAACAATTGCCCCTTAAGTGACACGTTGACGCTGTAAGCAATACTGACACATGCATAGCTTACTTTGGCATTTTATATTGAGAGCAGTGATAACCAACCACTAGGTAAGTTAGTTAGTCCGGGTAGACTAGAGAAACAAATCCATAAACACACATATGTATATAAGAGAGTTTTATATAAAGCATTCCAACCCAGTCTAGTCCAAGCCCACAAGTCTGATATTAACTCATATGTCTGATTTTCATCTATAAAATCTTCTTCAGATTCATGAAATACATGCAATGCAGTCAAATGCAGGATGATCCCAAGTGAGTGGGTAGAACGTCTTTGGATCCAGTGGTGTGGTAAGCATCACAGCACTGGCAGGGGTGTCCAGGTGGCTCCTCCAGTTCCCAGGGTGTGGGGGTCTGTCAGCATAGTCCCATGTGTCTTCTCAGTAGAGCATCTCCAAGGGAGTGAGCAGTGAGAGCGTTAGTGTCTCCTTACCTCCCAGAAAGAAATACCACAGATTTTCCAGAATTCTCAGGAGTATGCTGTGCCCATACAGAGGTCTCATTGACTCCCTCCAGATTGACAAGCTAGACTTTACCCCATACACTTTTAATCCTCAAAGTGACAAACGATTGTATCTCTACCACACGAAGCATTTTTGTCTTTAAAAAAATATCTAACAAGTGACATACCACAGGGTTCAGAGAGTTCATGGAAAAAATTTCAGTATCTTTAATTCCATTTTTTCCATTCATTTAAAGCCCCCTCCTCCATGTGTCCTGAATATCCTGCCCCTTAATTTTGCAGGTGTAGCCTGGCTATACTCATCCACTTCTTCTGAAACAAGGTCAGAGAAGAGCTTGCAGATAAATACTTGTGTCTGCTTGTAAAAAAATGATATTTGTGCTATTTACAGAATGCATAGTGCCTTCTTTCTGATGAGTATGAAAATTGGCAGGGTAGTTGTAGTAAAATCTTCTGTGTGTTTAAATTAACTCACATAGTCTTTGAGTGGAAGTTGGATGATAGATCTTAAGTCGGTTAAAAAATCTGTCATTTAAACCTTTCACTTTGAAACATGGTATTAGTTGCATGCGCAGATGCTATAGGTTTGTAGAATTGCTTTTTGTTGATTAAATCAGCACTTTTGCAGAAATATTGCTGTTTTTTTTATCCCACGCGTAATGAACTTAGCTTCTAAGTAATAGGCATTTAATGCATGCAGATGTTACACCACAACAAAGTCAAATCAGCATTTCATAACTCTAAAAAGGAATTTGTAGAGGAAATGGACTCAGCGAGCTTGTGGGTCTATAATATTTTTATTGATGAAGGACTCAGGCAGCATACTGGCTTTAGTGCAGGAGTCACATGGCTACTGCCAGCCACATGAGGATATGAGTCAGCTGTTTCTCCTGGGAGAGAGGACAGACATCTTTAGTATTAGGTGTACCATTCAGGTGAAAATGGGTAAACTCCCTAACTGTACTTTCTCCAGTTTGGGATTCTGCCCTGAAAGGACAGTGGAATAGGAGCCAATTCTGTCTAACCACTTCTGACTACACAAAGGGGAAGAGGAATCCAGGTACACATCTGTCCAGGTGGATTCTGAGTCTCCACCTCCCATTCCTTATCCTCTCCTGACACCCACCATCCCTCCCCTTCTTTACTGTGCTTGATCATCTGTGGTGATGGCCACCTAGACTCCACAGGTGGTGCTTGGGTTATGGGAGTTTATTAAGGATGTGAACATGCGCAGGATCAGAAAACATTTTTAAGGAGACAGTTCTTTTGTCTGCCACAGTAGATCGCCCCTAGCCTTGCCAGCAGGTTCCTCTCTCTCTGGTCTTCAGCCTCTCAACCATGTGGCCCCATGGCCTCCGCCCTGCTCAGACCAGGCTTCTAAAGCTCCTCTAGTGCTCATAAAAGCCCAGAGTCTGCCTCCTGCCTCCGTTTTCCTTGGCCTGTGGTCTAGGGCAGCCGTAGATCTGCTTCTCTTGGTGCTTCAGCCTCTGGCCCACTGCCAGCTCACAGAGGAGCCGTTCCTCCAATAACTCGCGCTGATGGTGGTGAGATAGATGCTCACGTCTGGCTTCTGAGAGATTCCCTTGTATAAAAGGAAATGGCAAATGTGGCCAGTGACTGGATGGGAGCGACAAAGGCCGTGGCTAAAGGAGCCCTATCAAGGAAAGTCACTTCACCCCAAGTGGAGATGGTGCATTGACTGAAATACCTGACTAGAAAGGGACGCCTTAGTTCCCAAAGCAGTTTTTTCTTTTAAGATAGGAGTACTGAAAAAAGTTGCTGAGTTTCTCCAGTTAACTCACATGCAGAAAGTTGCCTTGATGAATGCTAAAAAGCCTTAGGTAATTTAACAAGGTCCTCAGCCCTGCCCGCTTCCTGTGGGCTGTGGTGACCGTGGAGATGCTCTGCCGCTTCAGCACGAACCGTCTGCCTTCTCTTTTCTCCTTGTGACCTTCTCTTGCCCAAGCTGAGCTGTTCAAAAGTTGTTTTATTGTGGGGAAAATAAATAATCAAACATTTGCCAATTCAACATTTTTTACATGCACAATTCAAGGCCACAGAATTCATTCATAATGTGTTCAACCATGAGTGCTATTTCTAAAGGATTCCACCACCATGAACAGAGCCCAGTGTCTTCGAAGTTGAGTCCCTCCACTTTTCTCCCTCCTAGCCTCTGGCAAGCCATTAGGTCTCTATACATTTGCCTGTTTCATAGAGATCGGGCCATATAATATTCCTCCTTTGTTATCGATTTATTTTACACAACACAATGTTTTCAGGGTTATCATATTCAGAAATTTGTCCCCCCCCCCCCGTATGGCTGAAGAATAACCCTTTGTGTGTATTTATCCATTCATCTCTTTTTTTTTGCGGGGGGGGGGGGGCATCACTGCTCCCCGGTGGTGGGAGTAGGAGGCCCAGCCCCACTGCTGGAATTGAACTCCGTCCCAGTGGACCGCAGTCCCATGCACAACCACTACGCCACCGGGGCTCAGCCCCCCATTCATCTCTTTATGGGCATTTAGGTTATTTCTATATTTAGGTTATTCAGAATGGTGCAGCAATGACCATGATGTACCAGTATCTATTTACCAGTTCTTCCGGGTGTACGTATTCCTAAATCTGGGATTGCTGGGCCATGTGGTTTAACTTTCTGAGGGACCTTCAAGCCTCCCCAGAGTTTGGGTACCAAATTGCACGATCACTAGGCAATGGAGGAGGATCCCTGTGTCTGCACAGCCTTGCCAGCATCTGTTAATTTTTGTTGTATAAAAAAATTCTGGCCATTCTAGTGGGGGTGGAGTGACATCTCCTTGCGGTTCTGACTTGCATTTCCGTGATGACAAAGGAAGGGCTCTGCTGTCGTAGTGCGTGACGCATGGGGCTGCTGACCACAGGCCAGCCACTTGAACCCACCAGCTGCTGCAAAAAAGCGGAGGCTTCCTGCCCCCACAGATGGACGCCCTGGACGCCCGCTGTGTCTGTCTCCCTCTTCCCCAGGGGCTCTCAACCTGCCTCCTGCCACAACCCTTTCATGCAGTTTCTCAAGGGGTGGTGCCCCTCCAAAAACATAAAATTATTTCCGTTGCCATGCCATCACTGTCATTTTGCGACTGTTATGAATTGGGCAACCCCTTTGAAAGGCTCGTTTGACCCCCACAGGGGTCACGGCCCACAGCTTGAGAACTGTTGCTCTCTTCTGGAGGGAGTTGAAATCAGCTTGATGGTAGTGGGTTTGCTGTTTCGTGACTAATGAAATCAAGTATGTTTTCACATGCTTGTTTGTTATTTATAAGCATATCATCCATGATGAAATACCCACTTCATTCCTTGTCCCCATTTTTGGATTGGCTTGTCTCTGTGCTCTTTTGGAAGTTCACCATTTTCTCCCATTCTGTAGATTGTCTCTTTGTTGCCCCAGAATTTAAATTTTGATAAAGCCCAGAAGCTGTGCCATTTTTTTGTGAATTTGCAGTTGTGTGCATTTGTCCTCAAGCAGACCTAAAGTGATGGGTTTCCAGAATTCCATATATTCTGGGGCAGAATGTTTCCTGGGGTATCTGCAATTGAATGATACCAGCCTGTAGGGTATGAGTGCCCACCCCACGGAGAATCTAGCAGGGGCCAGCTGGATTGTGGCATCACCTGCAGAGATTTCATGTCTCCCTTGGGGAAATGGCTCTGGCAGGAAGGAAAAAACAGCCTGAAAGGGAATGTTGAACAGCTGTTTTCCATCTTCCCCAGAAGACAGAAGAGGAAATAGACTTAAAGCAAGCATCATGAGGGATTTATGCCAAATAGGAGGACTTAAAAATATCTATATATTTTAACCTTTACTCTGGATTTCTAAAGGGGGCCTTTGAAATCTGTTTAGAGAGCTTGAAGTCCAATGTCTTAGAGGGATCCTAAAATATATACCTTCTGCTCTCATGGGAATTTGAAAATCTGAGAGATGAAAAATGATTTAATTGGGTGACTATAGAAGAAATAGTTTTAATGTGTGAAGTACAAACTATCTTTACAGTTTCTATTGTTGTGGAGCCCTTTGGACTCATAGTGACCCCATGTAACAGGGCAGACTGTCCCTGGGGTCTTTTGGGGGTTCCTTGTACAGTCTTCGGTGTGTGTGTATACTTTTAAGTCATTATTCTTTTCTTTTTTAGTTTAATAAATCATCTTATCGAGGGCTCATACAACGCTTATCACAATTCATACATGCATACATTTTGTCAGGCACCTTCATATGCCTACTGCCATCATCATTCTCAGAATATTTGCTCTCTACTTAAGCCCTGGACATCACCTCCTCATCTTTTCTCCTTCCTCCTCGCTCCCCCTCCACCATGAACTCTTGATGATTTATAAATTATTATCATTTTGTCATGTCTTAAACTGCCCGACATCTCCCTTTCCCCACTCCTCTGCTGTCCGTCCAGATAGGAGGTTATATGTAGATCCTTGCAATCACCTCCCTCTTTCTACTCCACCGTTCCACCTTCCCAGTATCTCCACTTTCACCACTGGTCCTGAGGGGTTCATCTGTTCTGGATTCCCTATATTTCTAGTTCCCATCTGTACCAGTGTACATCTTCCAGTCCAACTGAATTTGTAAGGTAGAATTGGGATCACGATAGTTGGGGGGAGGAGGCATTTAAGAACTAGAGAAAAGTTGTATGTTTCATCATAACTAACCTGTGCCCTGAATGGCTTGTCTCCTCCCCAGTACCTTTATGTAAGGGGATGTCCAACTGTCCACAAAGGGGCTTTGAGTCCCCATGCTGCACTCGCCCTCATTTATAATGATATCACTTGATGCTTGATGCCTACTTCCTTTAACTCCTTGTGATCACACAGGCTGATGTACTTTTTCCATGTGGGCTTTGCTGTCTCTGTGCTAGATTGCCACTTGTTTACCTTCAAGCCTTTAAGATCCCAGACACTATATCTTTTGATAGCTGGGCACCATCCTCTTTCTTCACATTTACTTGTGTACCCATTTTTCTTCAGTGATCATATCAGGTGGGTAAGCACCATGGAATGCCAGTTTAATAGAACAAAGTGTTCTTACATTGAGGGGGTACTTGAGGGGAGGCCTAAGGTCCATCTGCTACATTACCTGCTACTATACCTATAAATATGGGCACATAGATTTATTTTCTCATCACCATAAGTATATTTACATATGTACATGCCTGTATTTAGACCTCTATAAATGCCCTTTACCACCTAGTTCTCTCCTCTATTTCCTTTTATTTTCTTCTTGTTCCACTATCATGCTGAGCCTTCATTTGGGTTTTACTAACTCCTCTCAGTTACATTACCCTTGATCAATCCCTACCGGGCCTCCCACACCCTCTTCAGCATCGATTCTGGACCACTTGTTGTTGCCTGTCCACACCACCTCCTTCCTCCACCACCCCAATCCCCACTTCTAGGAACTGTCTATCCTGTCGTCGTTCTCTCCTCCCAACTGCCCATCCAGTATGCTCCCTTCTTGATTCATTCCATTTTGCGAGATTCAGATCACGTTGCTTCGCCACCACGTGACCCCTGAAATGTCCTCTGTCTGTCGCAGTCTGCCTCAGGAAGGAGACAGGTGACCTCTCCTGTTGTTGCCATTTGCCCAGTTGCCTCTGTGTCCCATTAGCTCCCTGCAGGGATGTTGTCCTGTGAGCATGGTGTGCCAGCGTGGGGTCCAGTCCAGCTCTCTTTCTCTCCCCGCCTCCATGTGGGTGTGTGCAATCTTTCCTAGACGAATCTCTAGGTTTTTCTTCTGCAGAGCCACTGGGTGGGTTTGAAGGGGTAAACAGTTGGTTAGCAGCCAGGTGCTCAGCTGGTGACGCCACTAGGGCATCATTCCAGTTTCTTCCCAGCACTTTTAATGCATCAAAGTACTTCTTGACTGACTAAAGATAAATCAGATAAGATTTTTTTTCACCCATCCCACTATATAAGTATGACAATGTCTTAAAACTCCTTGATGCTCAATCTATTTTGCTTTTCTCCACGTTTTTTAGTAACCCAGAAAACTTAAAAAAATATGTTACCACTCAGAACACTAAATTCACTGTCATTAAGTCAACACTGATTCATCGTGACTCTCTAGGCTGGGATAGAACCACCCTCCTGGAGGTTCTGAGACAGTAACTATTTACGGGGTCAAAAGCCTCGTCCTCCCCGCCCCGAGGAGCTGCTGGTCGTTTTGAAGTCCCCTTGTATTTCTTCTGAAACTAATTTACTCATCCTTCTGGCAGTCCACAGTGTACACAATAGTCCACACTTGCACTGCAGTTCTAACATATCCCTTTCTTTTTTCTTTCATTTTCATGTTTTCAAGTTTTGCAGGCACAGGAGATGATTGAAAAGGTTGACTTGGGTCAGGCCCCCCTAAGACCTCGAATGACATCTTTGCTGTTTTATACTTCAGTGACATGTTTCACAACAGATTTGCCAGTGCAGTACATTGATTTCTTGACTGCTGCTTCCCTGGATGGGTTTTGTTCATTCAAGTGAAATGATCATTGGGAGCTTGCATTTTTTTCCCTCATGTATGTTGGCATAGAATAGTGGAAGTGCTGTGGACTGCCAAAGATCAAACAAATGTCTTAGAAGTACAGCCAGCATGCTCCTTAGAGGCAAGGGTGGCCCGCCTTCCTTTCACGTACTTTGATTTGCTATCAGGAGAGACAGTCCCTGGAGAAGGACATCAGGTTTGGTGAAGTGGAGGGGCAGCAAAAATGAAAAAGACCTTGGACCAGGTGGATTGACACAGTGGCTGGAGCACTGGGCTTAAACATAAGCGCAGTTGTGAGGCACGGCCTGGACTGGGTGGTGATTCATTCTGTTGCAAACAGGGTCACTGTGAGCCAGACCCACTGGATTTGAGGGCACTGAGTAAAAACATCAACACCTGAAGCAATAGACATTGTTTTTCATTTTTTAAAAAAGATCTTTTTATTGGGGGTTATTTATGCTCTTGCAACAGTCCATATATCATTTGCATCTGGCACATTTGTACACTTTGCCATCATCATTTTCTAAGCATTTACTTTCTATGTGAGCCCTTGGTATCAGTGCAACACCCCCCACCCCTTGCTTGCGATTGCTTTATAAATTGTAAGTTATTTTTTTCTTTTTAAATTTTAATTAAATAACTTTATCAGGGGCTCATACAGTTCTTGTCACCGTTCATACATCATTCACCCATGGTGACAAGCGCTTTTCTACATTTGCTTCCCTCATCATTATCAGAACACTTGCTTTCCACCTAAGCCCTTGGTATCCACTCCTCCTTTTCCCCCTCCCTTTGCCCTCCCTTTCCCACCCCCTATGAACCCTTGACAATCTATAAATTACAATTATTTTGTCATATCTCACACTGTCCAATGTCTCCCTTCACCCACTTCTCCGCTGTTCGTCCCCTGGGGAGGAGGCTATATGTAGATCCTTGTAATCTGTTCCCCATTTCTCCATCACCTTCCCAGTATCACCCTTCTCACCACTTGCCCTGAAGGGGTCTTCTGCCCTGGATTCCCTGTGTTTTCGGTATGATTTTCATATCTTACACTGACCACTGTCTCTGTTCACCCACGTTTCTGTTGTTCATCCTCCTAGAGGGGAGGGTTATACTACATTAATTGTAATCGGTTCCTCCTTCCTTCCCTTCGCTCTCCGCCTTCCCCCTACCTTCCTGGTATCCCTACTGCCATTTCTGTACCTGAAGGGTTTATCTGACCTGGAGTCCGTGTGTCATGAGCTCTTATCTGTACCATGTACATGCTCTGGTCTAGCCAGAACTGAAAGGAAGGACTGAGGTCATGATAGTGGGGGGTGAGGAAACCTCAAACGTGTGTTTCATCAGTGCTATACTGCGTCCTGGTTGACTCTTCCCTTCCTTGTGACCCTTCTGTGAGGGGGTGTCCCTATTGTCTACAGATGGGTTTGGGGTCTGCTCTAAATGCCCTCATTCTCAATAATAAGGTTGGTCTTTTTTTTTTCAGTAAACATTCTTTTTGACCCCTTTTTAAAGGCCCAGTTCAAAGATCACCTTCTCAATGCGTTCTGCCACATTCTCTTCATTCAGGTGTGTTCATCTGCTTCCATAAATGTCAGTGGGAAATAAAAAAAATTGTGTGATTGCAGCACAACAAATTGTGCTGGCATGGAATTGAACCCAGGGCATCTCTGGGATCTGCTTGTAGTCATTGGCTGTTTGTAACGCCTTTGGAGGATAGGCAAGAAAAATTAAAGCCTCCGCTTTGGGAATGAGATACTTGTCAAGCCAGCACTCCATGCCCACTCTCTAGTGTTTACCAGACACAAAAATAAAATGTGTAGTCATGCTTCTGTCTCCGAGTGAAAATTTTGCAAAAATTCTTGCCAGAGCAGCATTTTTTTGTGATGAGGGTCAGGGGTCATCAATTCAGAATTCTCTTCTTATCTCCTCCAGGAACAATCTCTACCAACCTAGTAAGACTGTCTCAGAATCTGTTTCTCAACTAGTCATAGTCTGCAGATCTAAAAATACTATAGTAAGAAGGTCAGTATAAAAGAAATGAAATTGTATAGTAGAAGAAATAGCTGTGCATCCTTGCGATTTTGAATTCTCTTGAGAAAAAGAAATATTAACAGTACAGATTATTATAACTGATGAAGCCTTTTTAAAATTTGCAAATTAGGAAAGGCTTTATACTAAACCATTTAATAATAATAATGTTATTATTATTCTTTGGAAATCTGGTGAAAATGGAAACATAAAGGGAAGTATTTTCAGTTTCAAAACTGGCCCAAATCCAGTCTCCATTAAATTGTTTCTGACTCTTGGTGACCATATGTGTGAACAGGACATGTCTTATGACTTTTAGTTATCTGTCCAGCAGACAGAGGCATGTGACTGGTCTGGGCATGAGTTGATGAGGAAGAGTGTGGTTGTAGGTCTAATCACTTGTAATACAGACTGAATAGTGGGAGGTGACATTTTTTTAAAAAGACCTGGAGAATGTCCATGAAAACTCTTCGTGGAATGTCTGGAAACTAAGAATGTTCAAGAAGTGGACTGCAGTCCGAGGGGCCAGTCAGGCACATTGACACTGCCATGGCCAGGCTTGAGGGTAGTCCACTGGAACCAGCTGTCTGAGGCCAGCATCACTAGGGCCTTTAAATTTAAGATGGTGCAGGGAGCTGGGGCAGCTCTCTGTAAATTTTGTAATAATCACCCTGTATCACGTTGAAACCTTCAGGCATTGTGGCACCTTTTACCATCTTTGCGCACAAAGATTTTCATGACTTCTCTTCATGTAGTTATATTTTATATAGCTATATAATTATATGAGTGTTTAATAGTTTACACCTTGACACCTTAGAGTCCAGTAATCTGCTCTAAGTATTCTCCGAGTGTTCAATACACGCTAGGCAGCCGTCTAGGAGCTAGAGTGTAGGAGAAAACGCACTGCCATTGGGTCAGGGCTGGCTCATCACCCCCTCCAGGGGTTTCAGAGGCTGGAACTGTTGACAGAGTTGAAAGCCCAGGCTTTCTTCTCGGAGAGGCTGGTGGTTTCAAACTGCTCACCAGGTAGCTTGCAGCCCAACTCATAATCACAGGACCACCAGGGCCCCAGTCGTAGAAAGTAGACTCCGGGAGAATCAATGCTTTGGGTTGCCTTATCTTGGCAGAAGGAACAGCAAACGCCTCCTACTACGTCAGTGTCCCTGCTTGCTGTCTGGGGACCACAGGAGAGGCGTGGGATGTGAAGCAGAGTAGTGAATAGCAAGACCAGACCTTGTTGGGCATGTGAAGAGCTTGTCAGGACATCTCTTTCCACACTGAAGGAGTTGGGAAGGCATTGCTGCAGGGGTTTCTTTTGGTTTAGTTTGGTGAAAATCTGTAAAGCATAATACATAGCAGCTCAGTATTTCCTACATGTTCCCCTCAGTGGTGCTGATTATGTTCTTCAAGTTGTGCAACATTTCTCAATAGTGTTTTTTCAAATCACTTTCTTACCCTTAACATGACTCAGTGTCTCTTAAGC
This sequence comes from Nesogale talazaci, assembly GCA_004026705.1. Lineage (NCBI taxonomy): Eukaryota > Metazoa > Chordata > Mammalia > Afrosoricida > Tenrecidae > Nesogale > Nesogale talazaci. The sequence continues at coordinate 58,702 of PVJH01004223.1, forward strand.
AACGCTTGCCCCACTTCTCATCCCCCCTCCCCACTTCCTTCCACCCTGGTAACCACAAATAATCTTTGCCTTCGCTCATTGGAGGGTTTGAAACAGAGCCTTGGCCTGACCTGCCTTAGAAGAGAAGATCAGTCTGGTTTGGGGGTTAAAGGTAAAGGCAAGGAGACTGGAGAATTCAGACAAGGTATGTTTTGGCTTTGGCTACGAAAGTGATGGAGGAGATGGCTGGATTCTGAATATATTTTGAGCATAGAGCAATAGAATTTGCTGGTGTTTTTTATCTGGTCTGAGAGGGAAGACAGGAAACAGGGAAGAAGGGCAGAGAATGATTGGTCCTGACTTACTGGCAGGATTGGATGCCAGTGGCTGAGATGAAGTCTAGAGAAAGCAGTGCCTGGTTAATAGCATCGATGAATCATCATTCTGCAAACCAAGACTGTGGTCTTCTGAGTGGAATCATGATTCATATGAGGAAATTTGGAAAGTGCTCAAGGATTTTGATGCCAAGGAACTATGATGTATGCGAAAAGATGGAGGACCAGCAGAAGTATATATAAAGATGTTTGAGCATGCACAAGGCAGCAGAATGTAAATTTTTATCACTGGTGAGTGTTTAAGCACTAAGAAAGTAGAAGGATGTTTGAGCTTAAGAAATAGGTGACACAGAATCCAAGAACAGGAATGGGCTACTGATACCAGAAAGGAAGGAGGAAGGTGGGGAGAGGAGTGGAGGAAGGGGAAATTGATCACGGTGATCAACACATAACCACACCACACACCCCTTTCAAGGGGATGAACAACAGAAACCATGTGGGAAGATAAGGAAATAATAATAATTTATAATTTATCAAGTGGTCACAAGGGTGGGGAGGGGAGAGAAGGGAAAAGGAGCTGATATCAAGGGCTCAAAAGTAAATGTCTAGAAAATATTGATGGCAACATATGTACAAATATATTTGATACAATTGATGTATGGGTTGTTATAAGAGCTCTAAGAGGCCCTAATAAAATGATTTTCAAATTTAAAGAGAGAAAAAAGAAATGACTTTCCTGTAGAGTATCGAAGCCTCATTACATGTATACTCATTCAATTAATTGAATTTTTCTTTTGATCAAGTCAGCACATCAAATTATGACTTTAATGTTGGCAAATCATTTCCCTATATAGTTCTCTTGAATCTTTTTAGCACCTGAGCGTTTCATTTTTATACAGCTTCTAAAGCATCTGAACACTCTGTATAGATTGTATACTCTGTAGTTTCTTTTGCTACATCAGCAAGCAGAATCATTATTTTCTAGTTGAAAGTCAGAGTAAAATAGCAAGAAAGAGTAAAGAGAAAGGACTGGCAAGAAAATATAAGAAAATTTTATTTTCCTTGCTAATAGAACAAATTTCTAGGGCCTGCTTTATGGCGGAAATGATATAAAGACTTATCTAAGATATACATGGTCTCACTTAGGTAAATTCATCTATGAGTGAATCATGGTCGCCCACATGAAACGGTAGATGTTTTATGATAAAAGCAACAAAAGCAATCCACTGCCATTGAGTCAATCCCGACTCTTCCTGACCCTACAGGAAAGAGTAGGACTGCCCTGTGGGTTGCCAAAAACGAAACTTTTGATGAGATTAGAAAGCTGCCTCTTTCTCCCACGGAGAAGCTGGTGGTTTTGAACTGGAGACTTTGTAGTTACCTCCCCAGTGCGTCACCACCATGCCACCGGGGCTCCACCATGTTTTGGGATACCTCCCTGAAAATCTGTCATTGATACCACAACTCATCTCACAAAAGTTTACAGACACGGGACGAGAAAAAAAGGAGGGCCTGACCTGCATGGTTTGCATTCTGTGAAAATGTGGTCTTGATGAATGTCAAAAGGAAGAAAAAATCACTCGACACCCAAGTCAACACCTACTCCTGGAAGCAGTAGGGTTCTGCTCTGTAAGGACTGACTTCCAGAAGTGCATCATGATGTCTTTTTCCCTTAGTATCCCTGGCTTGATTCAGTCTTCAACTGTATGGCCAGCAGATGGACATCTTAACCATTTGCCTCACCGAGGGACTTGGGTTGATGTCCGCTTCCTGAACACAGTGGTGGTGTACATGGAGATATGCTTGTAAAATTGCATAGCGATGAAATGCTGCATGAGAAAATGGGACGGGGAAGTCAAAGGACGACTTTTCCGTTATCCCTTGGTAAAAATTACTGGTTCTGTGAAGAGCGAGGCATAAGTGTGGAATGGAAGATATACTTAGTTTAGACATAAAACGTCATTTGTGTGTAGGGATGAAGACTGACAAGCAGCGTGGGCAGTGGGGTGAAAGGAAGTGGGAGTCAGGACAGAGAATTTGCATAGTCAAATAACTTCACAGGCAGCTACCCAGTCACATCCTCATCAAAAGTCCCAGGATTGAAGCACTGCTAGCTGCTCGTGGGAGACAGGAAGTGAGATGTGGCCTGAAAAATCTTGTCTGATAGCAAGCCAATCTGGAATCACAAGCAGACCGAACGAATAATGAACACCGGGGGTGAGTTATTTAAATAACTACATCTCACTTTTGACATCTCTTTGAAAGAGAACAAGTAGTTAGCTTGTGCTGCCGTAACACTAATACAGGCGGGTATCTCTAAAGAACAGAAATCTATTTTCTCCCAGTTCTGGAGGCTAAAAATTCAAAGCAGGATTTGGGCTATATTGATTCATTCCTACTGAATAGCCCAGGGTTTCTTTCCTTGCTATTCTCCAGTATTCCCATCCTTCTGTTACTTTTAAAACTCAGAAATATATTCAGTCACTCTGGAAAGTGATATGGCCAACCTACTGCACACAACGGGGACTAGAAATTCCACATGATCCAGCAATACCGCTACTGGGTATATATCCTAAACAACAAAGAGCTGTATGTACTACGGTGTTCTAAAGAAATAGCATTGGAGCTGAAAAGGTGCTCAGTGACCCGGATGGCTTAGCCTGAAAGTAAATAAATGGGCATTGAGTAGGATAAAGAAATCTCTTGGCAACGAATATGTCATATTTGTCAACATATTGAATATTTTTAGACTACTCAGAAATCTGAAGGTTATGAAGACAGTGCATTGTGCTTATTTTAAAAATAACTTCCTAGGAGTGATAAAGTTGTGAGGGTTTCCTCCTGGTGGCCCCAGGACACTTCCTCTCAGTTGGATGGAACTTAGTGTTCTGTAGAAAAAAACTGGAGGATAGAGGAGCACTTTCTGAACTGAATCCTAAGACAACAAGTAAACAAACCAAAGCTATTGCCATCCGGTCAAATCTGACTCGTGGCAATGCCAGAGGTGATGGAATCAAAGTGCCCTGTAGGGTTTGCTTAGCTGTGACTTCATCTGGAAGCAGAAGGCTAGCACTTTCTTCTGCAAGGTCACTAGGTGAGTTCAAACCACTAACTTGTAGGTTAATAGTTGAGTGCAGAGCATTGGCACTGTGAGCTCAGGTGGTGGTTGTGGGTGAAACATTGGGCTGTTAACCACAAAGTCAGCAGTTTGAACCGACCAGCTGCCCATGGATGAAATACGAGGCTTTGTGCCTCTGTAAAGATTTACAGTCTCGGTGCTGAGCCACAGTGGCATAAGTGGTTGAGTGTGGGACTGCAGCCCACGGGCTTGGCGGTTCAAATCCAGTGGCGGCTCTCAGTGGCAGCACTGGGTAGCTCCCACGACCACCAGAGGCAGTGATGCCCAAAACACAAAACAAAGCAAAAAAACATTTACAGTCTCAAAAGTTCACAGGGGTGGTTCTTAGGTGTCGTTCTACCTGCCCATGGGTTACTATGAGTCAGAATGGATTCCGTGGCAGGGGGTTTGGTTTTAGTTAGGATTCTTCTACTCAAACCAAGAAAGCCACCAGACTCGCTGCCATCAAACCGATGACAACTCGCAGGCACTTCTGCCTTGTCCTACACAGTTGCTCAGCGTAGCCTTGGTGACCCACGTCTAAGAGAACGAAATGATGTGTGGTTCTGCGCGGTCTCTTGAAACCCACCATTGTGACTGGTGTTTTGGTCTTCTCGTTGAGAACCACTTGAAGTAAGGTGCTGCTGTCTGATCCAGCCTCCATGGGAGGAAGCAGGGATACGAAGAAGAAGTGACATTGGCTTGCGTTGTTTATTTGGATATATGATTTAAAAAATCTTATTTGTGGTAAGACAATTCTATTAGCTATAAGTGCACAGACTGTGCCCATCACATTTTTCAGAACAGTGTTTTTACTGTGAGGGAAATAGATAAAAATCTACCGTGCGGCATTCGTTTAGGTTCTAAAAGAACCTGCAGAGAAATCTGTGCACTAAATAATATGTTACCATTCATTTTTATTAGCGGAAAAAAGTTCTGAAATATACCCAAAGCAACCTACTCCCCCTTGGAAGCCCTCTGAAAAACAGCTATTGGGGCACCATGGTGTGTGCCATGGAAAAAGATAAGTTCCTTCAGGTTTTTGGAAGGCGTACCTTTAAAAATACTTAAATGACAAGTTTATTTTGTGCAGCCAAGAATGAAGTTTTGCAACTTTAGCCTTTACATCTGAGATCAATGTAGGAGATGGTCTGGTAAAAAATACATATATTTATATACTGATACTGTGATATTGGGATCCCTTTTTAGATAGTCTTGTTTACTTACACCTATGCCCTCTCAACCACTGATGGCTGAGCTCTGAGTTCTGATCTTAGTTCTTCTCATAACCAGCTAGTTTATGGACACACTCCATGTTTGGGAGGAGAAAATGCAGTTAAGGGCTTAGCTGCTCCACAAGCATGCCATGGGAAACAAGCCACCTGGGTGCACCGCCTTCTTGGATCCAGTGAACATCGTCTTAGTTTTGAGCCTTCACACTTGAGCATCACTGCTGACATAGAAGAGAAAAGGGGCTTCCGATGACATGATCGGAACATTTGCTGTCTTCTCGACGAGTTTCCAGGAGATGATGGTGGGAATATCCTGTGACTGCGCTGACTTGCAGACCTGACCTAAAATTTCTCAGACACTGTGTATGACAATCATGAACACTGTGATCATACACGGTGTGGTTTTGCTGTGTGGGTACAAGGTTGTAATTATTCCCTCCTTCGTGTAAGTTCTTGGAGATTCCATATGTTATCATTTTATGTTGTGGATTTTGTGTGAGATTTACTTCGAGGGGGTGGGTACTTGTTATGTGACCCTTAAAGAGAGAAAGAATAAGCCCTCAGGGTAAGGAATTTTAGCATTTTGATGAACAGTTCTTGGATTTGAGAATCTCTTTTTCTTGCTGAGGCCACATGCTTTAAGGAGCAGAGAGTATAATTGTCAGTAACAATTGTCCGGTTCCCAAACTGAATGCTTTTAGAAGGCAAAATGCATTAATGTAAAGTTATATTTGTTTTACTAAAACAATTTACAAGGGAGACTTGAAATTTTTGGGATATTGAAGGAGATTACTTTTCAGAAATTTTGTATGTGTTTGATATAATTGAAACAGAAAATTGATGAAAATTTTAAGAACCTCTGCATCTTATTAGTTAACATTTGTGGAAGCCATCAAATAGCACGTGCAAATAAGACCCAAGCAGGATGCTCCAGGAGCACTTAGAAAGACGCTGCTGTGAGTGGTATATTCTTATTGCAGAGATGCTGCCCATGTTCCAGCAATGTATTCCGAATCAGGCCCTCTAGGAAGATGTGGTGGTCCACTTCTGAAAACTTAACCCATGAAATCACTGCATGCGTTCATTATGCATGAGGCGACCTTAGTGGAAAGTTAATTAAACACAATCTTGTAACTGAAGGCCCGCATAATAGCATAATAGCCATTGATCAATCATGTAACAACTTATTGGCATTTTCTGTTGGATTGGGCATCTGGGGCAACCATTCTGGAGCTGTGTTTGGTAGGATGGTAGCAGGAGCTGTGGAGGATGTACATTTTATAAACATTTTTAGCATTCAACTTAGAGTTTTTGTCAACAGGGTCCCAAGGGTATCTGTGCTAACAGCACAGTTCGTTTCAAGTACAGCTATGGCGGTGGTCTGGACTGTGGGGCTGCCCCTAGCCTAGAGCTTGATTCCTTCGCAAAGTAGTTGATCTATTAATTTCCCTACTGTAGAAGCTTCCTACAGACCTAACATATTTCCAAATTTTCCTGGTAGTTACATTTCTTGTTGTAAATAAATACTTTGACATTCAGGCTTTATGTATATGGAGGAGAGGGCTTAGCCTGATTAACATCAGGTAACAATTTGCCTAGATGGTCACCTGAGACTCTGATGACAGTCACTGACAGGCAAGACCAGGCTGTGGACAGGGGTTGACTTAGCAGCTCTAGCAGTGGCAATCAATGTCCTCCTTAAGATTTATGCACCCCTTCCAAAATATCTTGAGCCCTGATGGTGCAGCAGGTTAATGGTTGGGTTACTAATCACAAGGTTACCAGTTCAATACCACCATCTTCCTCAATAGGAAAATGAGACTCTACTCCTGTAAAGATTCAGTCTCAAAATCCCTGAGGAATGATTCAATGGAAGTGAGTTTGGTTTTTTTTGTTTTGTTATATGCTCTCTTCTCCACTAAATAATACATTTGCTGTGAATGAGGTGCATGTCCAAGATTCAGAAGTAGTGTATGTACATTTTAACTGCTTCTCTAAAAAGCAGCCTAGCTGGGCCCAGCCCCACTAAGTTAACGTCTCATGTTTTCATATGCTTTCCTGTGTAGGGTGAAGATTTAGCTTCTTTCAAATAAGAGTATATGGCCTTTTTACGAGTATATGGCTCTAATCTCACATGGGTAAGACATCTTCCTTTTATATATATAAAATAATCAGTTACTAATTGAGGACTTTGTACCAACTTCTACGCCAAGTGCATCACCAGTACTGTATCATTCACCAACAGGTACCGTGTCAGGGATGTAAGAACCACCAACCAGGGGAGGGTTAGGCAGCTGATGAAAGCCCATATTTACTCGTGCTAGGATTCATGCTCAAATCTGCCCAACCCCCCGTACTGTGCATCATTACGCTGTGCTGCTTAGAGTTGGCACACATTGTAAGAGGGTTCTTCATCCATCTTCATTGGAGGACGTTTTACTTTCTGCAGAGTGATTTCTTTCTTTGATCCTTATACTTTCGATGTTGGGCCATTGAAAGAAGGTTTGTATTGCTGTGTGCTTCGTTCTATAAACAGTCTCAGGCCATTTGGAAGCCCACATCATTTTTCAAACCGGCCGTGGGAACTGACTAGTCAGCTCTTTTCCTCTCAGCATAATCTTTCTTTGTTTAAGGATGCCAAGGTAGAATGAAATTGTTAAACATTGTTAAAGACTAGCTGAGTTACTAACAAACAAACACAGGAGATGTAAGTTGACTTAGGAGTTAGGAGATTCGAGGTCTAGTTCTGTCTCTGGAGCGGACTGTCATATGGGATAAACAACAATTGTTTTGCCAGGTTAAATTATTGCAATATAAAAATTCAAGTAAGTAAAGAAAGCATATAGCCTCATATAAGATGTTGGTTATGTGTGACATAGTAATAATGATGATAGCTGCAGTGACCATTGGGACTAGAATTTAAAGGAAAAATAATTGGGGGCATATTAATGCTTGATGAAGATTTCCTTAAGATAATTAGAGTGTAAATGGCTTATTAAATACTTTTCATGTCATTTCACTTTGCCTAAGTATAGCACCACACTTGGGCTGCTGCATGTGGATGTTGGACCTGTGTGCAGATTCTGAGCAGAAACATTGTGCCATGGAGTCGATTCTGACTGTTGGGACACTGTAAGACAGAGTAGAACTACAGCTTAGGTTTCTGCAGCTGTAACTCTTTATGGGAACACATCTGTCTCTCTTGGTGCGGCTGGTAGGTCCTAACTGCAGACCTCACAGAAATCATCAGAGGTGTCACCCAGCATGCCACCAAGGCTATGGCAGAAAATGATCAAAATCTGAGCTGAGTTCTTTAATGGTAGCAAAATGAATCTTAATGATTTCATCCATCAACTAAGTCAAGCTTTTGCTTTTAGTTGTCCTGGAATCCATGTTAACCCTTGTTGACCTTACGGTGCCCAATCCTGCGCTAGCTTCATGACCATCAGTGTCTTTGAGTCCACTGATGTGGCTGTTGCAGCAGTCCCAATGTGTCGATGGTTGACCTCATTCCGACGACCTTATACTGCCAAATACAGAAATGGTTTATTCTCAGAGTGTGGCTTGTCAAAGGGGAATGAGAAGGAAAATAGATGGTGAAACAGTGCATTACAGGGGAGGAAAGATGAGATAAAAAGAGCTTTGGGAGGGCTGAGCCCTGGTGACGTAGTGGTTGTGCGCAGAACTGTGGCCCACTGGGTTGGAGGTTCAAGTCCAGCAGCAAGGCTGGGCCTCCTACTCCCACCACCAAAGGGCAGTTTTACTCAGGATTTTCAGTGTTTTCCAAACTTTATTATTCCCAAACTTTACTATTGTTGAAGGCATCATCCTCAAAAATATTTTTTGTTTATCATCCATGTTAACTGTATTTGTTTAAACTTTAAGTCAAATGTATTTGCTTATTTTACTATTTTTTTAATGTGCATGAATTTTTTATCTCACACAGAATAACATTTTTAAAGTACCTTAAATTTGTATATTATACCATAATTTAATTTATCAACTTGATTTTTTGGGGGGGCATCACTGCCTTCTGGTGGTGAGAGTCGGAGGCCCAACCTTTGCTCCTGTGGAACAACTGCTGGAATTGAACCTCCATCCCAGTGGGCCGCAGTCCCACGCACAACTACTACACCACCGGGGCTCAGCCCCTACTTAAATTTTATTGGGCTATAATTAACATTCTATTAAATAGTTCAATTATATCAAGAAAGGGTGCACAGTATACCACAACCCACTTTGGAGTAGTTTTTTTCTTTTTTGTACATACTGATGTTGAATCCTCATGTCAGTTTTTCCATCAATCCATCCATCCTGATTTCCCATACAGATAAATATACAAAACAAAGGGCAAACAAAAAACATTGACCCAGCAACAATGACCATATGAAACAGGTAAAAGCCTCAGTCTAAGAGAAAGCAGAGACTAATAAATATTTAGAATGAATTCACATTGAGAGCAGAAGGTAATCAAATTGCTAGGTATTACATTCCAGCCTAAATATAGCTGATAAAATCCTCACTGTACTGCTTTTTGTCTAATTTAAGGCTGTTGCCATTCCTACCCTAAGTGCCTTGGGGATTCACTGAGCACTCAATCGAAGTAGGGACACTGCAAATGGATTTGGGGCTCTCAATATCAACCACAGCTTTCTCCCAAACAGGTGTTTATAATTAGACTCTGGTACTGTTCCCTCCTCCAGGTTTAGAGCTTATTGTTTGTAGTTCTTGACTCACAGAAGCTGGTGTGCTTCTTCTGTATGAACTTAGCCGAATCCTCACTGCTTGTGTTAGGCAGAGTTCTCCTGGTTTTAGAGAGGCAAAACCAAGACACTTAGGAATACACACACACACACACACACACACACACACACACACTCGAAGGACAGGTTTATATAGCAAAGGAATGCAACAGCTGATTAGTCCACACAGCAGTATAAAGGGCTCAGTTCAACTCACTTTCATGGGGCAGTTAATATACTGAAACCTTCAAGTTACACCAGCCGCTTGTCCAAGGTCAAGAAAGTAGATAGTAGATCCCACCCTCTGGCAAGATGAGCAGAGTGAGCCCCCAGGCAGCAGACACCGCAGGGTGCAGTGACCACAGCAGAAGATGAGAAATCCAGGTAGAGCAGCGGCCAGAAGCAGAACAGCATAGCAAAGCAGATTCCCATGGAGCCTCACACCCTGGCAATGCACAGCCGGCCACCTGACAAACAGGTTGGCCTCAGCCCACAGGTAATGCAACACACGGTTGAGACAAAGCACACTGGTCTGATCTCCAGGGAAAAAGAGACTGATGTTGGCCTCTGGAAGCCATTTTTTGAAATCACGCCAATCAAGCTGCAATCCAATTGACAGGATAACTCTGCCCATATGTTCCTACAGGAGATGTGTTGGCACAGAAAATCTAACTATCACACTGCTTTATTTTGACACAAGCCTTTAAGGCCTTGGACGTTATTTTCTTGACAGCCAGGCACCATCTGATTTCCTCACCCATGCCTTCAGTGATCTCCTCATGAGGACAAGTAACAGATAGGGCCATGCCATAAGAACTAATTGTTTCTATATTATGTTTACAATCAAGTGTGAGCTCAAAATTGATGCATATAACTATCGTCTCCACAGTCTCCGGTTCCCTTTTGGAGATGTCATTGTCATTTTATTTTAGTGCTTCATAGATCTTCCCCATGGGGCTTCAGGCAACTCTGTTGATGGCAACATTATTTTTATCATGGATAAAGCACTGTTGAGCAAAGGATTTTATACATGTCTAGGACTTCTTATCAGACTCCAGTCCATGAATTGTTAACTTGTATATATCTTGTAGATGTGGATGACTGTACACTAGTTACACATACCACGAGGGTTGGAACCATGCCTTGAAGACTTGACTCATGACACATAAAGTAAGAAAGTGTGGGAAAACAGCAAATACACGCTGTTCCCAGGGCACTATTCATTAGGGACCTTCAGAACAGTAGTTCTCAAACCCATCCAATGTCTGGAGACCAACAATTCCTTAATCTTGGGTAGCTCTTTCTCCTAGGCCATTTATTTCAAAGTTTGAGGGCGTATTTCTGTTCCTTAGTTCTGTTATAAGTGAGTTTAAAAATCAAGTCCAGTTTGCTTAGTGGGACTTTCAACCTGGGTCCTTCCAGTGGTCTAAAATAGGTGGTGTGTACCTCAGAAGGACAGAGTCCAATGTCTGAGTTGTCTTTAGCATGTTGACTGCATCCCCAGGGGCTGGTTAGGAAAGGGTCAAAAGCACCCACTTAGGAACCTGATACAGGCCACATTTTTCCCTTGGAGTCTTGACAAGCGATAGTAAGCTTTTTTCCAGCAATGATGGCACTCCCCACTCAGCCCAACCACCATTAGAAGTACAATTACCCCCTTCAATACAGACATGACACCCCTTCCTCTTGATCCAATCTCCCAGGAAAGTTTCCTAATTACCCTATTAATTTGACGTGTCTGTAGAACATTGCTATATGGGTGGAAGTAGTTGATCTTCCCAGCCCCTGCCCCTGGCATGGGAAACTAACCTCATCTACAGTGAAGCCACCTCTCTTCAGGTATTCTAATGAGTTGGGTGATAGTTGGTTTATGGGAGCTAGGTGGGCATACTACCTTATTGTTTGGGAACCAGAGTAGAAAATCAACTACCTGACATATGAATTGGAGCGTGTCTTTGTCTTCATTTTTAGTCTTAGAATAGTGGACTCATATAATATTTGTCCTTTTGTGATTGATTAATTTCACTTAACACAATGGTTTCCAGGTCCTTCCACTGTCATGATGTGTTTTAGGGTTCCATCACTACTCTTTAGGGATGCATAGAATTCCATTGCATGTGTGCCCCATAATTTCTTTATCCATTCTTCAACTGGTAGACATTTGGGCTATTTCCTGGTTCCTCCTCCTGTGACTCATGGAAGAACTCTTGACTGTGTCCTGTTTCTTACTACTTTGAGGAATAGATCTGGCAGAGATATTGCTGAGTCATGTGGTATTTCTGTTCCGAGTTGGTTCAGAAAGCTACATATCATTTTCCACAATGGTTGTACGTTTGTAGTCCCACCAGCAGTGTATGATAAATTTCTCCATACCTTTTTCTGCATTTGTTGCTCTCTCTCCCTCTCTGTCTCATAGACTTATCATTTGGGGTGGAAGATATTACCTCATGGACGTTTTGGTTCATATCCCCTGGAGGGCTAGCGACTGAGAGCACTTTCTCATCTATGTAACCATTCTGAGTCTCTTCTCTGGTGAATTCTCTTTTCATGCCCTTGACCATCTTTCGTTTGGATTATTTGTTTTTTCCTTGTTTAGATGTTGCAGAATTTTAGGTATGTTGATTTGTCTTTGGTCCAAGTTGTCCTTACAATTTCCCCCCATTTTGTGGGTTCTCATTTTATTCTTTTGATGTGCAAAGTGCCTTATTTTTAATAGATATCAGTGATCTATTTTGCCTTCTGCTGTGTGTGCTTCTTTTTTATACCTGATGGCCAATGTGTGTCCGACAGTAGAGCCCTTAAGTTTGTCCCAGTTTTATAGTTCTGGGCCTTACAATTAGTTCTCTAATGCAGCTTTTTCCTTTTTGTGTCAAGATGGGGAATGGTACCTATTTTGTTCTTCTGAGATGGAGATCCAATTTTTTTCAGCGCCATTGGTGGAAGAGGGGTTTTCCTTGCCCACTTAGTGTTTTTATTCCTTTATCTAAAATCATTTGCCTGAAAGTGAATACTTTACTTCTGAATTTCTATTGTGTTCCATTGGTGTATGTTTCTGTCATTATACTGCATTGATTTAATTAATGTTCTATAATGTATCTCCTCTACTTGATCTCTAGGCTCTGATATCCATTGTAGTGCTGAACAGAAACTTGTGGACAAAAATTCATTATCAAAGGGTTTATTGAGGAAGTTAACAAATTATAATGCCAGTAAGAAATGCCCAGAGTTAAGTTGTTTATCAGGACATGTTACAAAGTTCTGTCATGCCTGCTAAGAAATGCCCAAAGGGCCGACTTCTATAAGCCTCAACCCAAAGATAGTCATCTTAAGCTTCATGGATCAATACACCCAGCTCCCTGATTTAAGTGCTTGAGAGGCAACCCACTCCAGAATGCCGCAGCATGAAGGCACTCAGCCCTATCTGCATGGGTCAGAAAGCACAACTTCTCCAATTAAGTGCCCAGAGGCACCCCACTCTGTAAACTAATTTCTTGCACAAAAACACTCAATTCAGCATGGTCAGGGGGTTAGGAAAATCCATCACTCTGTTCCATGCTCTGGCTCCTGGTTCTGCTCTTTCTCCTCTGATATCATCTGGATCCAGAAAGTTCCCTGCACAGGACTCTTAGGTTCAGAGGATGTGCTCCTCTCCTAACTCTTGCTGGTAGTGAGATTCTTTTTCCTGCTTTTCAAAGGGCTCATTTTACACCCAGCAGACTGGTTTTCTAAGGAATCTAGTTCACGATTACTCTCAGATGTGTCAGTACCATTCTCCACTTTCTTACCAGACCCAAACAGGGAAAGTTCCTTTGGTGGGAACTAAAGACTGGCTAGAAGAGCAACATTAAATAATTATCTGCCCCTGCACTTGCATACACTTCTCAGAAATCAGAAAGTTAGGTCTTTTTTCCTTTTGTTAGGGTTATTCCTAAGTACTGTATTTTTTTGGACCATAAAATGCACTCTGTCCCCCCGCCCCCCCAAAAGTGGGGAAAAAACAAGGATGCATCTTATGGTCTGAAGTGGTACCACAGAACATTTTAGTATACTGGTACTATTTGGTTCAGAATCTTTCTTTCTTGTTTTCCTGTTCTAAAAATGGGTGTGTCTTATGGTCAGGTGTGTCTTATGGTCCGAAAAATGTGGTGTTTTGTGTAGTTACACAATCCGGTACCAACTTGAGACAAAGAGTGAAGGGCTGGAGGTTAGCCTGGCCTCATTTTGATGTTATAACCTGTCGTATAGGGTCTCTACAAATTAGCATTAACCCAATGGCAAGTAGTTTAGTTTGCTTTGGTCTGTAACATATAGATTATTGAACTTGCTGGACCACAGCTTTTTTCAGAAGTATGTTACTCTTTTGTGTCATTTGCATCTGTTGTGATGTTGTCCTTTTATTCTTTAATTCTAGATATTAGTGTCTCATCTTTCTCTCCCTTTGTCAGCTGCTCAGCAGTTTGTCAACTTTGTTGATCCTTTTAAAGAATTGATTCTTGTCTTACTGATCTTTCCATTGCTTTCTATTTTCCAGATTGTTTATTTCTGTTCTAACTTTTATGATTTCTTTTCTTCTGTTGGCTAAGGGTTTTTGTTGGAACCGTTTTCCTCATTGCTGGAGGTATTGTGTTAAGATTTTGCTTTTCTTCTCTTTTTTCATGTATGACTTGATTGCTCTAAGTTGCCATCCGATAACTGTCTTTTGCTGTGTCCCCAAGGCTTAGGTATGTTGTGTTTTTATTCTCATTTGCTCAAGGAATTTCTTTATTTCATCCCTTACTTGGTTTATTACCCAGTCTTTTTAAAGTAGCGTGTTATGCAATCTCCATGTGTTTGTTTGTATGTTCCTTTTCTTTCTTTTATTGATTTACCGTTTTATAGTGTGGTGAGATGAGAAAATGATTGTAAGGTATGGATATGTGTGAGTTTGTTAAGGTTTTTTTCATGGACTAGCATGTGGTCAATTTTAGGGTATGTCTTGTGAGGTTAGAGGGACCCTACTGGCGAGTTACACATTTGACGGCTAACCGCCGTCAGCAGTTGGAAAGTCCAGCCAGATTCTCAGGAGAAAAGGGGGATTTCTATGGGGCAGGAAAAGCCTGCCCTATAGGCTTTCTGTGAGTACTTAAAAATCTGCTGACATATCAGGCTTGAGATGCTAGTTAAACTTTTCCTAATGCATACTGAAATAAGTCCATATATCAGCATTAAAACTTAACTATTCTTAGCCTATATTTTGTGGAACTCCTTGGGTGTATCCTACCTGAATCTCAAGACCATCTCAGTAACAGATTTGCCACACTGAACACTAATGATAAGAGACTTGATGAACTGCGGGATGACATCAAAGACATCATCCATGAAGAAAGCAAAGCTCATAAAAAAGGACCCCCCCCCAAAAAAAAAGAGAAAAGGTTGAAGTGGATAGCAGAAAAGACTTTGAAACTTTGATTTTAGCGTTGTTAAAACTAATGGAAGAAATGGTGAAGTAAAAGATGAGCAGAAAGAATCAAGGGGCAACTCAAGAAGATGATGAAGCAAAGTGTTCTAATGTAATGCGCAGATACTTGGAGGTAGAAAATAAAAAAAGAGGAACATGCTCAGCACATCTCAAAGTGAAAGAACTGAAGAAAAAAATTCAATTCTTGACTGGAATTATTGCAGAATTCTCTGGGCAATAAGCATCAAAATATATTGAACCAATAGAAACAACAAGTGGAATGAGAGTTCCTGGCACTTACAGTGGGGACAGAGGGATAAAAGGGAGTCAATGTCAAGGAGTGCATGACGGAAGAGAATGTTCGGAAACCAAGGGAGCTATGGTACAATACTGCTTTATCACATTGAGTTATGGCATATATGCATTAGCTCCCAATAAAATTGAAAAAAAAATAAATTAAGCAGTTTTGGGGAGGAGGGTGTATGGAAAGGAATATGGAGTTACTATACTTAAAAAAAAACCCTGTCAATCATCCACTGCTATTTCAAGAAGGAAGAAGTCTAAGCACACTAAACACATTAGCCAATTGCAAGACTCCATGAATTGACTGACTACCAATTGAAAAGCTTTAACAAGCTGATGAAGCACGGGAAACATTCACTCACTTTTGCTAAGATTTGAAAGGTTGCTCTGTGTCAACTAGAGGAGACCCATATTTGTAACGGTCGCAAAAGACGATGACCCGACAGAATGTGGCAATTATCAAACCTGACTCCAGACATAGTGCTCTCAGTTGCCTCAGATGCATGAGAAAGGTGAACCCAGGAAGAACCAAGATGCATGAGAAAGGTGAACCAAGGAAGAACCCAGGAAGAACCAAGAAGAATCGATGTTTTTGAACAGTGGTGCTAGGTACGGATATGGAAAGCGCACACCATCTGCTTTGGAAGAGGTGCAGCCAGAGTGCTCCTTAGTGGCAAGCATCAGCAAGGCTTGTCTTACAAATTTGGGGCAAGTTGTCATGAGAGACGGGTCCAGGAGAAGGACATCATGTCTTGTAAAGTAGAGGGGCAAGGGAAAAGAGGAAGGCCCTGGGTGAGATGTATTGACATGGTGGCTACAACAATGGGCTACGCATAGGAGCAATGGGGAGAATGGCGTAGGAGTGGGTAGTATTCCACTTTGTTATGCGGTCAAGTTGCTATGGGTCAGAACTGACTGGATAGCACCTAACGACCAGAGTCCTTGCTTGAACAACAGGCAATTGTTTGAATAGAACAGGGGCGTACTTTGCTCATCAGTAAGGGTGTGCATAAAGTCATATCCTTTCACCATCTTTATTTAATCTGTAGGCTGAGCAAGTAATGCAAGAAGCTGTCCTATTGGAGAGAGGTTTATCAGCCACCCGTGGTGTGCAGATGACACAGCCCTGCTTCCGAAAAGCAATGAGGATTTAAAACGCTTGCTGATGAAGATCAAGGACTACAGCCTTTCGTGTGGATTAACCTCCAAGTAAAACTAAAATTCTCACAACGGGGCTGATAGACAACATCAGGACAAATGGATAAAAGATGGAAATTGTAAAGAGTTTAATTTACACAGACCCATTATCCATGCTCATTTAAGCAACAGTCAAGAAATCAAGTGGTGCATTGCGCTGGGCACATGTGCTGCACATGTGTTGATGCGCAAGGCTGCCATGATCTTTTCAGTCACTTCACATGCGTGTGAAAGCTGGACAGTGACTCAGGAAGCCTGAAGAAGATTTCGTGCATTTGAATTAAGGTGTTTGCCAAGAATATTGAAAGTATTTTAGACTGCCAGGTCAAATAAATCTCTCTTGGAAAAGGTACAGCCAGATCTTTTTCAGAAGCCAAGGTGGCAAAGCTCATGTATTTGGGACACATTATCAGGAGAGACTGGTCCTTGGAAGAAGATATCATGCAGGGTAAAACAGAGGGCGGCCCTCAATGAGATGGACTGGCACAGAGGCCGCAACCATGAGCTCAAACACGGCGCAGTTCTGAGATGGCACAGGGTTGGCAGCGTTTCTTTCTATTTTGCATAGAGTCACTATGAGTTGGAACCAACCTGATGGCCCCTAACAGCCCCATCTTTGGTTCACCTACAATTATCTGGAGACACATGATATTTTGGTATCACGCATGAGCAGGTTTAGTGTATTGCAAGGCCATCACAGCAAGGCACACCATGAAACTTCTCAAAATTCATTTGGAACCAGACACTCAGAATGAACACTTACCATGTTATATGGATAAACTCCATATTTGTTCACTTCTGGGGTTTATCTTTATAGAGAGTTTTTTGGAGAAAGACTTAACCAAATCTCCAACGCTGTAGGGGTCCCATAGAGCTAAGGTCTCAGATAGATATCAGCAAAATTTCAGTAGTCTCTGAGTCACCTAAGAAAGAAAGAAAGGGAGAAACTCAAGAGAATCCCATCCCCATCTCTGAGGCTTTAATATTTTTCTTCTTTTAGAAGTTAAAACAAAAATGTTCTGGAAGCAATGATTTTATTTTGCACAGTGGGGTCACACAGCACTCTACAAAAGACTGAAGCATGTGTCCTGGCTGACAGGTGGAGCAGCAAGGCTTTTATTTGGCAAATCAAACAAAGGTAAATGGTTTCATATCACAGGAAGTGCAAGAGAAGGAAGGAAAATTTACGAGGAGTTGTCAAACCAGATCACTGGATGGTAATGTTTCTTTTTACGGAGTGGGAAAACAGAGTGCCACAGGTCAAGGGGAGAATCCAAAGACTGGAAATAGAGCCTTTTAAGTGGAATTTTTCAGACAGGTTTAAGATGATGAATGGAAAATAGGTCTTCCGGAGGTTATCAAAAGAAGCTCCAGTGGCACAGTGATTAAGGGCTCCACTGCTAACCAAAAAGTCAGTGGTTCAGGCCCACAAACTCCTCTGCAGAAGGAAGATGTGCAGTCTGTTTCCATCAAGATTTTAACCTTGGACACCCTGTGGGGGCAGTTCTACTCACTCCTGTAAGGACCCTTTGAGTCAGAATTGAATCAGTGGCAGCAGGCTATTTTGTTTTTGCTTTCAGGTTGTCATCCAAAGCAAATATAGGGTACCCTTTAGTTCAATTTATTTTATTTATTTTTAAATGACTGAATAGTCTTTAAGCTATGAGAATTTATAAGCTTTGTGAGTGCTTTTGCATTGTGCTTTCTAATGAATATTTTCCCCCTGGAAGCTCCCAAACAGGTCTTAGCTTAAAATATGGTGGAAAGTGACTTCTTGCTTATGCAGTTTCATACTGAGCTACACTGTACCAGTTCCTAAGCTCCCAAGTTTAGGTCCATTCAATCAGCCTCCTGGAGCTGCCTTTCTTATGCCTGATACAGTGCTAAGCCTTGTGAATGCAAAGATGAAACTGATCAGAGCTTCTGTGAGACACTTAAACAACAGTCCTGGGTGAGCCAGCTGTTTCCAGTTTTGGAAAAAATGGACTCGGGGGTGGGCAACGGCGTGACTAGCAGAGAGAGCTGCAGAGCTGGACCTTCTGAGAGGAACGTGACGGAGGTGAGGTGAGGCCGGACTTGTGCCATTGCAGCTGTTCACTCTGTGGGGAATGCATACAGAATTCCTTCGGGTTCTGCATTGGCCCACAGGGCATCCCAACAAGATTCATGTGCAGAAATGCATAACATTGCCGACCTGTTACTCGGACATGAATTTGAAGCAGTAACTAAGGGATCTTTCAGAACAGTAGGCACACTTAGATGGCATGGTTTCCACATCAACATTCTAATGAGGTTCTGTGCTTCAGGATCAACACTTGCTGTTGAAATAGACTCAAGCACATCGCACGTTAATAGAAGAAATGCAGCACAAATGCCTGGGACCAGAGTTTAAGTTTTGTCAGCGTAGGAATGTAGACCCTATAGTGTGAGAGTGAGGTATATCCAGGGAAGTAGAATTAGAATTCCTGTGTGTGGTATATAAAAATGAAGATTTGAAAAATAATAATAACTTATAAATTATCAAGGGCTCAGGAAGAGGGAAAAATGAGCTGATACCAAGGGCTCAAGTAGAAAGAAGTCTTTTGAAAATGATGATGACAACATATGCACAAATGTGCTTGACACACTTGATGGATGGATGGATTGTGATAAGAGCTGTATATATGAGTTCCCAAGAAAATGATAAAAAAAAGAGGGAGAAAGAAAACGAAAAATAAAAATAATGGGAAAAAATAGAGAAAAAGCTGGAAAAAAACAAATGAGGCTTTCTGCTCCTATGAAAGTTAATAACCTCAAAACCCCCTAGGGGAGGTTCTGTCAATAAGAAGACTATGAATCAGAATACACACACACACACACACATATACATATATATATATATATATATATATATATATATATATATATATATATATTTGGGCTCAGGTAGCTCCAGGGAATTCATGTCCAGAGGGGAAGAATTGTAGTCTCCCAATAGTTTCTCATCACCACCCCCTGTCCCCCGCTGCACTGCCTAATTTATCCACTCCACTTGATTTCCCACACACAGGTAGCTTAGATAACATCTTCAATCTTTTTTAGGGGGGAGGTTGAAGGAGGAATTTCTCACCCATCTTCATCTTGCATATCCCAAACCCCCACCATGCTAATTGCTGTGCTGAACACATCCAGGCTAGACCTTTGGGCTTAGACCTTCTCAACCTTCCTAAAATGTGACCCTTTAATACAGTCCTCATGCTGTAGTGACCCCCAACCATAGAATAATTTTTGTTGTGACTTCATAGATGTAATTTTGCTACTGTTATGAATTGTAATGTAAATATCTGATACACAGGATGTATTAGGAGTCCCCTGTGAAAGGGTCCTTCCACCCCCAAAGGGGTCATGACCCACTGGTTAAGAACCACTGCCTTAGGGGTTTAATGTATGCCAAATTTGTTTGTTTTGATTTTTTTAAATTAACAATATTGTTCTCTGAAAAAAAAAAAAAGACAAAAAGTAAGTCCCCCGGGGCCTGAGCCTCACTTCTGACCTGCCATGACTCTGTGTTCCCAGAGGCCCCATCTCACTACCTCAGACCTGTGTGCTGAAGATGACTATTTCTTGTGGGTAGGGCCCAGACCATGAAGGACCCAGTCAGCACCTTGAAACCCTGGGTGCTGGGCGCGATATAAGTAGAATCCTAGAGTTTTTACTGTGTAGCATGGCTAAGTCATTTTTTCTTTTTTTACTCTTAAGTTCTGATCTCGAGATAAATTCAGCCTGCTTTATAAGACTGCTGCCACTGAGTTTTGTATTTCTAGCCAAAAGCACATGTAGAATTATTTTAAATTAGCATACTTTACGGTAGCATCTGCTGGTGATGCTGCCGTGCCTTGCTGATAAATTCAGCCAGGTGAGAAGTTGGGTTGATTTGCAGAGTGTGCTACATTCTTTATATTTGTTTTCTCCCCCTTTCTGAATATCATTAGGCAGGTTTTGGAAAAACACTTTGTGATCAGCCTGGGAGGTTGGTTTCTCTCCATCAGGTTCTCCGTTTAATAATTGAAAACTACTGCTCATTATTTATATAAAACTGTCTTTTTCTGGTCTGCTTTCTGTAACCTTTCCCCTTTAAAGAATTTTAGGAATTCCCTTCCTTTCCTCTGGGGGTTTTTATGCCTGCTTTATCCCAGATGTGGGACACAGACGTGGCCAAAAGTTTTCCCTTTTTTATGTGCCTACATTTGAAAGACGTTCTTTTAACCTGTGAGCACATCTACCCCTGAAAGAGGGTGTTTAAGAAAAGTAGTTAAAAAATATGTGAGTTCAATATAAATTACTGACCAAAGTCTCTTATGCGAAATGAAAAGCAGATAGCAGCATCAGATGAGAAAATGCACTCATTATAAGAGCTTCTCAGCTCCATGGTTTTATTTTCTGAATGAAGGCACGCCAGACAATTTTGAGCCACTACAGCCCCGCATACCCTATATTCCTGCACACTGGTTGATGTCAGCCCTGGGCTTCCTGGCTCGGTAGATATTCCCCCTGCCTTTGGCCCCCGCACACACACACACACCACTCATAGGAAGGATCAACATTATTCACAATCTTTTTACCGTGTACATTCTGAAAAATATGTTCATCTTCATCCCTGCTTCAGAGTGCAGAATGCTAGGAACATAGTAGACGAAGGGTCCAGGAGATAATATTATGAAATGTGTGAATTTCCCCCCTATCCATTTAGATTCCAGAAGACATTTCACCACCAGCCTGTGGTTCCTGTGATTTCATGACTAGTGTTTCCAAAAGGAAAACATGAATCTTTGTTGCATGATCAAATACAAAAGGAATGTCAGGGAGAGACTTTTTTTTTTTTTAACTTCCATGGTGGCATAGAGCTTATACATTTGGCTGCTCACCACAAGGCCAGTAGTTTGAAGCCACCACCTGCTCTGTGGGACAAAAGCAAGCCTTTCTACTCCTGTAAGAGTCAATCATCCCAGGAACCCACAGGGGCCTTTCCACTCTGTCCTATAGGGTCGCTGTGACTCTGACCCCACGCTACAGCAGTGCGTTTGTTTGTTTGTTCTTTGGGGGGTGTTAGTAGCGTTTTCCCGAGCCCACATTTAGTTTTCATATAATGAATACACTTCTTTTTTATCCTGTTTCCTTAGCTCGTTGCCAGCAAGTCCGCTCTGACTTAGGAAGGCAGGATGTGCGCTCCAGGACTACGCTCTGTAGGTCTCAGGGACTGCTTTTGCTAAGGGAGATCTCTAGGCCTTTTTTTCCAGAGCCATTTCTGCGAATTCTAACCGTCACCGGTGGGGGTAGCAGTTCAGTGTGTTAGCCGATGTTTCTTTCTCCCCAAACAAAACCATCCCCCCAATCCACAACAAGCCTGTTCTGACTCAGAGCTAGCAGAACAGAACTGCCCTTTGGATTTCCAAGCCTGTAAATCTCCACAGGCCCAGAAGCCTTGTCTTTTCCCCGTGAAGTGACGGTGGAGGGGAACCGCCAACTGGGCGATCAGCAGCCCCCTGCCTCGTAAGCCACTCACTCCCAGGACTCTGTAGTTTTATAAAAGCAAAGCATAATTCCTCTCAGTAAGTTTTCTCAAGTGTTGGTTTCTCCTTAGTGCAAGTTTGTTGTTGTTGTTGAATTCCAAAGATCTAAACTCAGAAGCTTTAATTTTCCATATTGAGTCCTATCCCAAGAAAACCACTCCTATGCTATAAGCTAGGCCTGGCCCGCCATGTATTTCCTGCTGTGCCACGTGTCCTTGGTTGACATCTGCTTTTCCTTCCCCAGGATCTTTCGAAGATGGTTTGGCTGCCCTGGAGATTTGGAGATCGGATGTCACGATGAGGACTCACACACGGGGGGCTCCCAGTGTGTTTTTCATATGTCTGTTTTGCTTTGTGTCAGCCTTTCTCACCGACGAGGACCCCGAAGTCATGATTCCCTTCACGAATGCCCACTATGACAGCTACCCGATGCTGTACTTCTCCAAGGCCGAGGTAGCTGAGCTCCAGCTCAGGGCAGCCAGCACGCACGAGCACATTGCAGCCCGACTCACCGAGGCCGTGAACACCATGCTGTCCAGCCCCTTGGAGTACCTTCCACCCTGGGACCCCAAGGACTACAGTGCCCGCTGGAATGAGATTTATGGAAACAACTTGGGCGCCTTGGCAATGTTCTGTGTGCTCTACCCCGAGAATATCGAAGCCCGAGACATGGCCAAAGACTACATGGAGAGGATGGCAGCGCAGCCTAGTTGGTAGATTTTTGTCTTTTTCTTCTTATCGTCTCAGCTCTACTGCTTAAAGAAACAAATGTGTATTCAGATGAAATCTCAAAAGACAGATTTTCACATCCATGTTTTTCTAGGTCAGAGAAGTGGGAAGGAGGATGTTATTTATCATTTGATTTATGAGTGTCTTATGAGCGGTCCAAAGAGTCATAAGAGCTCCTTACTGCCATGTTTCAAGGTAGAAGGAAAATATTTAGATACAGCCCAACCAAGGGAAAAATGATTTGCTGAATTGCCTAAATAATCTCATCTCACGTACAGAGAACCCTTCCCCCCTGTTGCCATAGTCTGGTGTCAGGTTTTATTTGAATGGCAGGTAATTGAAGCCTTTTACCAACTTGAGTTAGGACTTTTGTTTCATGACATTGAGGAGCTAAAAATTAACATGATGAACTTCCCAGAGCCTACTGCTTTCGAGTCAGTTCTGGCTCTTACTGCTCTCTACGAGGACAGGACGCACACTGTAGATCTTTAAGGCAGCAGAGAGCCCCATTTCTCTCCCAAGGAACAGCTGGTGGGTGTTAATTGACAGTGAGTGCCACGAGGGCTTCTTTTGGAAATAATTAGTGGTTTATGAGACAAGATTCTATCCAATAACAAGGAAATTGCCCAAACTTGTACAATTTTTACCGCATAATACTTTATTTTCCTTTCAGAGGTTCAAAATGAGAACAAACTTCTCATCCTGTTTGATTAGCCTATGTTTATTTTCTGTGTTTACAATTATGTTGCTCTCCAAAAGTATATATATATGTGTGTGTATATATATATATATATATATATATGAAAAACCGTGAATACATTTAGCATTGTGGTGAATTACATCTCCTCAGATGTCCATCCTAGGGGCTTTCCTGGGAGCTCAAACAGTTAACACAGTTGCCTACAGACTGAAGGCTGGTGGGTCGGGTCTAGCAGGGCATGTCTTTAAGCAAGGCCTCCCCATCTGCCCTTCACAATCAGTACTGAAAGCCCTGTGGAGTGCAGTGCAGCTGAACACATGGGCTTGCCATGACTTGGAATGAATTGATGTCTGTGGGGTAAAGATCATCCGGTACTAGCTTGCTAATAGATTTTGCCACTATGATAAAGTTGGAATGATCTTAAAATCTCTTATTGGATAAAGTTATGGACGACTTGACATTAAACCCAGACCAGAGCCCATTTCTGTAAAATCACGTTACCAAGAAAACCCAAACCGTCCAAATAGACTTGATTCTGGTTTGTAATGACTTACACCGACACTCGGGCAGAGTGCCGTCCTGGTTGTGCACAGGGAGTTTCGATCACAGGGTCAGCCTCTCTGAGGGAGTGAGAGGAAGGTTTCTGCTCCTGTGGTGAGTTAGACTAGGGAACGTACAAGGACAGCTCTCCCTAGAGGGTGACTCCGAGGCAGAAGAGACTCCCCCATAGCCGTGGGCAAGAGCAGGCAGAGCACAGCCGTCCCACGGGATCCCTGAGGCGGCAGTGTTGATGGGCGTGCATGGCCGCGTGTGCCTCCTGCGCCGCTACACCTGGGCAGTGGGGTGGAAAAGTCTGATTACTCGCGCGTAACCATGGTGCCGCCCGGGATCCTTCCGTTTCTGGCTCGGTGTCTACATAGTCATTTTGAAGTTTATCCTATTGAAGGTTGAAAAAATTCCCATTATTTGGCTTATTTCACCTCATTGCCATGTATGAAGTAGTTTCTGACTTTAAGTCTATACCAGGAACCAAGAATGAAAGTAAAAGGTGGATGAAGATGTATTTGATAGTTTGAGGTTAAATTAGAAAATATTATAATAACTAACCATTGTGGATCCAATTGATTAAAAATAATCGCTATACTTCTACTTTTTAGAAAAAACTTCCATTATCTTTGCAGATACATGTTCTTTTAAAACTCAGCTGTAAGAGATACGTGGAATTTGATCAGTAAAAGGTACTGATCACAGTGTGCTGAGAGAGAATTACCTTCCATCTCATAAAACAATAACCACTTCCTCCTTTTTTTAATGGGCATTTTTAAGCCTAAACATAAGATTGTTATGAGAATTGTACAAGAATAGTGAAATTTCATTATTACATTACAAAATATTGGGGCCAAATAAATAAACTGTAAATATATGTTGCCCTTAAAATGAGACCTCTTCCACAATAAAAGGAAATATATAACATTAAATAAGAATAATGATTTTGCATAACTGTTACAGGTTCATATTCACTAGTTATTCATGATGTATAGAAATTTACTAATTGCTTTTTCATGCAATACAAATAGGTATAACTGTTTGTCTTTATCCAATAATCAAACAAAGATGATCTGTGCTTTATTCGTGCAATACTGATACAAATAGGTATAATTATTTGTCTTTTTCCAGTAAGCAAACAAGGATAATCTGTAGTTTAATAGAGCCAGGCACTTGTCTTCTTCCCCTTTCTCTTTTGGAAGATGAAGGTCAAAAATGGAGACTTTATCAGTATACCTGGGTTGTAGTTCTAGAAGTAACCTTGCTGTTGAGAAGTTGAACTACTTGTACATTTCTGTCTTAACAGGTACTATTATTAGGTCATTACTTATAATTACTTTAGAAAAATTTAAAATGTTTTAAAACCATCACTCTGAACTGCTAGACTGTTACATTTTATATTTGATCTGTGTTGAAAAAACTATTCTTGTACAACTTAAAATGTCTAATACTTTTACATTTCAGCTGCCACCCATTGCTCATTGAGTCACCTCTGACTTAAGGCAGCCCCGTGTAGCTCCGGGAAGGGCTGTGCTCCCTGGGTTACCCACTGGTTCATTTTCAGAAGTAGATTTCCAGGCCTTTCTTCTGAGGTACTTCTGGGTAGACTTGAAACTCTAGCCTTTCAGTTAGTAGCAGAACCTGTTAACCATTTGTAGTCTGTTAACCCACAGACTGCAGCTCAACTAACCTCTGTTTAAATTGCTAAACTAAACATATTGTCTTGTATATAGTTCAGTTGACTTGATTTCATAAAAATAAAGACTAGCTTTTATTTACAAAAAGAAATAATTGACATTAAAAAATAACTTCCTACACTGACTTTGTCATACGGAGTACCCATTTTAAAAGTGAATGGCTAAATTTTATCCATAGATGTATTCGCTGAATGAGCAGGCAGTTATTGGGTGTGTACTGTGTGCCTGCACTGTGCCCGTGCTAAGGGTTAGAGATCGAGAACAGGCTCGGATGTTTGCCATTGGCACCCAGGGTAAGGGAGCAGATAGTGAGTATTTGAAACCTAAGCTGGGAATACCTTTTTTCCTCTGAAATGATCTAAGGATCACTCAAGAAAGGATTTCGGTAGTATTTGTTCAAGGCTTACTAAGGAGATTGCATCCTGCAGTATGTACCCTGGTGCCATAGGGAAAGCACCCAATGTGTAGCAATCCCATGGGCTGGGGTTGAATCCCGGCTCTCCTGGAGCCTTGTGACTCCAGACAAATTTATTTGTCTGAACTTTAATGTCTTCACATGTAAAGTGGCAATGACAACAGTGTAAACTTCACTTGGGTCTTGAGGATTAAATGAGATAATTGATATAAATGATTTACTGCGGTTCCTGTCACAGTAAGCACTCAATAAGTAAATATAATAGCAGCCATGCTAATGTTCGTTACTATTATTTCATCCAGTACCTAGATCCTAGTCGGGATTTATTCAGTGGTTTTGCTCATCTTTATTCAGCGGACTCTCGAAACCAAAACATCTGTTTAACTCATAAATTTTTTCCTTTTGACTTTGTTCCCATAAAACTTACAGCCATGTTCTTCTGGGCTTTTATTTATTTAGTTATTGGATGTATGCAGGGATCTACTGGCAGCCTCAATGGAGACTTGGAGGAAAGTAGCAATGGTGTGTTGGTTGTTTGCATTATAAGCAGTACGAATGAACCAGGCGGTTCGTCACTCAGACATGTAATATAAAGAGCTCACTCTCTGACACTGAGTTGATGCTAATTCATAGCGTCCATCTAGGACAAGGTAGCACAGCCCCTGTGCATTCCTCAGTCTCTAACTGTTTAAGGCCGTACAGAGCCCTGCCTTTCTTCCTCAAAATGGCTGGTGGTTCAATAAAGCAGGTCAGTTATGAGAAAAGGGGGGAGAGAAAAAGAACCAATACTCTTAAACTGAAGGTCAAAAGGAATTTTCATTCTGGGGCTTTCATGACGTCTACACACACGATTCTCTGAAATATCCTTCGAGTGTGTGTGCTGACTTGGGTGTCACCATGAGAGTAGACCGAGAGCAGACTGTGTCCACTCGGCCACTCAGGGATTGTGCATGGCACTGGCGTCCAGTTGATTCATGCTAAAGGTTGGTTTTCGCTTCCCTCAATGGAGCCTCTCCAAAATAAAGTATATTAAAAATCAAGACCAACTGGAGTTAGCCGAAGAATATGGTAAGCCCCAGGTTACACTGCTTTTTTTTTTCCCACACTGCTTTTCCTCATCCACTTTAAGCCTTCAGTAGAAATTTAAATAAATAGAAAAATGAAGTGCCTCCTTACCCATAGGGCAGCCTTGCTAGCTGAAGGACCGTCAGAAAAGTTGTGGAAAAATTTCATTCTCTCTCTCTTTTTTCCCCCAAAACTGTTTTTTTTTTTTTAATATGTAAGTCACATAACATACAATTCAGTGTTTTAATCAAATTAAAAAGAGTTGTACAATCATTCCCAAAGCCAATTTTAGGGTATTTTCTGGCATCTTGTACTCATTATTATCAGGTCCAAATTTCCCACTAACCTTGCCTGGAAGAGTCCTACAAAACTAATAATTCAGTTACTGTCGTTAAAGGTTTACCTTTCATGGATTTCATATAGAGAAAAGCAGTCAACAAACCCAAAGTACCCAGTACCTACAAAATAAGATAGAAAAACCTTAACAGAAAAGAAGCCAGAAAATATTAAGAACCAGAGCAAATTTAAATGGGTCCCAAAGGAGCTACAAATGACTAATTGTTCGATTTTAACATATCTGTTTCTTCATTAATGTGCTTTCCAAGGCCCTCTGTCCATTTCCCCAGGAACATCTTGAAGCACCTGGGTAGATTGTGTCATCTCAGCAGAGGTCTGGTAGGTGGCGTCTAGTGAGCTGGTCAGTTTCAGCAAGGTCTGTAGCCTTCTATCAACAAAACAAGAAATTCACACGTTATTATTTGAAAACACTGCAGATGAGTTGTGTTAGGCTGGACAGACTAGAGAAACAAATCCATGGACGCACATATGGGTATAAGAAAAATATTTATATGGAAGAGGAAATGAACATTGAAAAGAACATCTCAATCCAGTCTAGTCCAAGGTCATAAATCCAATATTAGCCCATATGTCCGATACCAATCTACAAAGTCCTTTTCAGACTTAGGAAACACATGCAATGACGCCACATGCAAAGTGATCACAAGCCAGAGGGTAGAGTGCCTTTGTATCCAGCGGTGGTGTCAGCATCTCTGCGCTGGCAGGATTCCCCACGTGGCTTCTCTTGGTCCAGGGTTCTTGTTGCATCAAGGTAGGTCCACGTGGCTTCTCCTCAGGGACGTCTCACAGGGAGCCAGCCTTGTCAGTGATTCTCTCGGGCAGCGAGCGTTGTCAGTAGAAAGTCTCCAAGTGCACCGGGAGAGGGGCAGTATCTTCACCTCCAAGAAGGAAAATACTGGATTTTCCAGAATTCTCCAGAGAAGGCCAGACCCGCACGGAGATCTCATTAACTAGCTCTAGATTAACAGTCTAGACTCCTCCCCTACACTCTTAATCCTCAGATGGACACCAGATTAGGTGACTGCCACAATTAAAAAATTTATGAAATAAGTAAATATTATTATTAAAATCATAAGCAGGTGCCCTCAAACTACTACGGCCCGCGGGCCACATGCAGCCCGCCAAGGACATGTATCCTGCTGCAGGGTGTTTTTGCCGCCACTGCCTGTCCTGCTTAGCAGCTGACGCATCCCAGGGCCGCAGTGAATTTGTTCAGGTTTTTTTTTTTTTAACTGTAGTCTGGTCCTCCAATGGTCTGAGGGGCAGTGAGCTGTCCCCCTGTTTTAAAAAGTGTGAGGACTGCCTATACAGAGGATGGAAGATAGTCGTTCAGGACACATTTGAAGCCGTGGGCTGTTCAGGGCTGCTGTCTAGCTTGTTGCGCTCCGGGGAACGGGGCATGGGGAGGAATGATATTTGGAGTTGGAGTTGCAGTTGTTACGTCCCTTTGCCATGTGCTTTGGCAGGTTCCTTAACCCAAACCACTCTCTTCAGCTATAAGATATGCATCATGCCTCGCATGTAATTCTGTTCCAAGGTTAAGATGCTATAATGTGCATCATGCCTTTGGCATTATGTGCTTATCACATAGTTTTATGAAATTTTTAATTGTGCTATTGTTATTGGGTCAGTTTTGACACACAGCACCCCCTCTGTACAACAAACAAAATGCTTCCTCCTCCTGTGTCATCCTCACAATTGTTATATTCATTACTGTAAAGAAAATAGAGATTAACATGTAACATTACCCTTGTGAAGTCTTTTTGATTCTTGTCACCCCATTGAATCTGCTGTCTGTTACTCTGGGGCTGTTTTTGTGAAGTGTTTATTGTGGATCGTACTTCCCTTTCTGTATGTAGTATTTTTGCCTGGCTAAAACAGAGGAAAGAAATTACTTCACTTTTGCATGGGAGCCAGTCAGTTTCAGGAAATCAGGAGAAGTGGTTGAGGCAATGAAAGAAAGTGGAACTTTTGTACAGAGAAGTAATTGTATTTTTATTCATAACAGCCTGAATATTGCAAAGTAATGGATGGTGACATCCGACGGTGTGTTTGCAAAGTAGGATAGAATGATAAATGTAAAAGAGAGAGAGGGAGACAGGAAAGGAGAAAGAAAGCCGCTGGCTTTGTGAAACGAACCCATCAGTGTCATTGCTGTACACACCCAAATGGAGCCATGACAGACTCTGTGAGCCCTTGCCAGCTAAGCTCCAAGTACAGTTTCCTACAGCTGCTTCCCAGCCCCTTTGATTTTTTCAAATTGCAAGTGAAGGCTGGAAATCAAGGGGTCGGGCTGGGGGTAGGGGTTGGATATAGTTGGGCCCCAGCTTGGGAGTAAAAAAGATGGCCTTTTTTCCTCCGACCTTACAGTGAGAGGGCCAGGAGGCTTCGCCCAGAATGCACCTGGAATCCATTAAAGTGGAACAAATGCTGGGCTGTCAGAAAACCCAGGCCCCAAGTCCCCTGGCTTATTCTCATTCAGGCTTCTCCTTTCTCTTACTCTTTCCCCCAGTGCTCTTTCTGCCTCTCCTTTTTCTCTGTTCCCCTCATTTCTGTGACCTAAAGAAAGTCACCTCCTATTACCTTGTTTCTGAGCCACGGAGACCAAAAAGCTGAAGTGATTGATGACTAAAGGCTTTTTACAAAGCTCAAACTCCTTAAAAGTTTCTGAAATGCATGTGTTAGGGAACGAGCCACTGGGATTCCCATCTTGAAAATCGTTTACTCAGCACGTTGCTCCCCAGCATCATTACTAATCGAGTGGGTTGGGTAAGTCCCCTGAGTCAGTGTCCTGTGAGCTGTGGCAGGGGGAGCTTGGCAGCAGGAGCACAGGGAGCAGTGCAGAAGGCATGAGTCTCCCTTTAAGAAGGTCCTGGCTCATTAACTAGCAAAGCATTCTGCATCTATTTCAAATGCAAGTGAAGACAAAGTAATTCTGATCGCGTTTCATCCTAATGATAATCTTAACATATTTTATAACAAATATGATCCAATTAAGGAGCCCTTATAGTATAATAGGAACCCAAGTGGTGTGGTGGTTACTCATTTGGCTGTGACCCACATGGCCAAAAGTTCAAAACCAGCAGCTGCTCCTCAGGAGCTTTCTCGGCAATTTTACCTTGCACAATAACAGTGCTTTTCAACCTGTGGGTGGTGACCCCTTTGGGGGTCAAATGACCCTTTCACAGGGATCGCTTGATTCAGAACAGTAGTAAAAATTACAGTTATAGAGTAGCCATGAAAATAATTTTATGGTTGGGGGTTTACCAAACCTGAGAAACTATATTAAAGGGTCACGGTTTTAGGAAAGTTGAGAACCACTGCTCTGAGGTCCCTAGGAGTCAGCTTTGTTAATCCAACTATGTCAGTCCAACTAAGCCATCCTTGCCTCTAAGGAGTATTCTGGCTGCACTTCTTCCAAGACACAGAAGTAAGTCCAATAAGAAAGAGATTCCACGAAGAAAATTAAGCTTCTAGTTCTTTTCAATTGTCTGATTGTATCTCTTATCAAGTCCCTGGCTGGTGCAAGTAATTAACACTCTTGACTGCTTGAGAGTTTGGAGACTGAAAGGGAACTCGAGGTGTCTCAGCAGAAAGGCCTGGCAAACAACTACTGAAAAATCAGCCTCTCAGAGGCACAGCTGTACTTCAACCACCAGCTTGGTCAAAAGTTGAACTACACTTGATGGCAATTGGTTTATAAACCAAACCAAATCCACCACCATTACATTGACTTATAGCGACCCTCTAAGACATAGTAGACACCCATTGGCATTTTCTCCCCCATTGGGGTTTTTATGGCTATATATTTTTATAGAAGTAGGCATCCTGTCTTTCTCCCTTGGAGCAGACTGGACTTGTCAGGAGACACCCATCCATGGAGAAGGAGAGCATGATGCTGGTAAGGCAGAGCAATAGTGCCAAGGAGGAAGGGCCACAACAAGATGTATTGCCACAATGGACTCAAACAGAAGAACTGTGGTGAGGGTGACGTAACTGTGGTGGTGGTTCATTTTGTTGCACAACTTGTGGGTATGAGTCGGAACCGACTCTCTGGTAGGTAAGAACAGCAACAACGATCTTCAGCTTCTCCTTTTGAGTCTCTTACTCAGGGTACCCACAGGGATCTCCCTTGAGGCCCTTGCTCGCTTTTAGTGCTGTTGCCTCTTTCCTTATAAAAAGAGTTGAATGTTTGACTTGATGATTCGAATGATGATTCGAACCGACCCAGAGTTGACTTGAGAGAAAGACCCAGCAATCTGCTGCTGAGAGGTCAGCCATGGCAAACCCTGTGGAACACAGCTCTACGTTTGGCCGCCTTGCCTCGCCCTCCCATGCCCAACTAAGTGCCTGGAGACCCCCCACTCTACAAGGCAGCCTTGTCAGATGCATCCGTTTTTACTCTCTGTGGACCCAGAAGCCTGATGCTGTACCTCGCACTCTGGCTCATGGGTCTGCTGCCTCTGCTACCTCTCTCGGGTGTTCCTCTGGTATCACAGCTCTGTCTCCGGGATCACACAGGTTCACTGCATAGAAAGCTTAGGGTCCAAAATGCAATCAAATCCTCATTCTTCTTTCTTAGTGGCAGTAGATCCCCCATTCCTACTTACGAGATGGCTGTTGGAATGACAGAACTCATGAATCTCTCCTGTAGAATTCCATAGACCTTTTTTTGCGTTGTCCCAACCAATCAAGAGAGAGGAATTAAAAAGGTGAGGTCAAACACACACACACAACATAGCAAGTAATTCACTGCACTGCAAATGCTCTATGTTGCTGTTCTTAATAGGTGTCCTTGAGTCATAGCAACTCTGGGTACAATAGAGTGAAACACTGCCCGGTCCTGCCCCATCACACATGCTTTACAGTGATGTAGGAGCCTTCTGTTGCAGCCATTCAGTCAGTCTCTCTCCTTCGGGATCTTCCCCTTCTTCACTGTCTCTCACTGACCACACATGATGTCCTTTTCCTGATATTTATCATTCCCCATAACATGTCTTAAAAGCATACTAGATGAACTCTTGCCATCTTGCCTTATAAGGAACATTCTGGTTATCCTTCCTCCAACACAGATATGTTCTTTTGGCAGTCCAGGATATATTTCCAGTGTTCTTCATCAACACCTGTGTCATTTATTTAGTAGTTTTCTTTATCTATTGTCCAACTTTCACATGCACATGTGACAATTAAAATGACCGTGGATGGGTTGGGTGAAGTGTACTTTAGGTCTCAAAGTGATTATCTTTGCGTTTCAACACTTAAAAGAGGTCTTGAATAGCAGATTGGCCCAATCTCATACATCCTCTGATTTCTTGACTGTTGCTTTCATGAGCATTGATGGTTGATACCCATAAAATTAAATTCTTTACAGCTTCAGTTTTTCTCATCATAATGTCAGGAGTTTGTTGGTCCCTATGTTGAGTTATAATCTATACAGAAAGCTATAATCTTTTTATTTTCATCAACAAGTATTTTAAGTCCCCATGTCATCTGCGTATTACAGACTGTTAGTGAGTCTTCCTCTAATCATGGAGTACAGCTTCTTAGATTAATTGGTCAGCACACAGATTGAATAAATTGGTGAAAGCATTCAACCCTGATGCCCACGTTTCCTGATTTTTAAACCACAAAATCAGGATTAATGTTCTAATGACTGCCACTTGGTCAGTGTAGTTTCCATACAAGTACAATGGAGTATTATGAATTCCAATTCTTTGCGGTGTTACCCAGAATTATGTATGAATGCATTTGCATAGTCAGTAAGACACAAGTAAATTTCTTTATGGTGTCCTCTGCCTACAGTGAAGATCCACCTGACATCAACAATTATGTCCCTTGTTATATGATCTTTTCTGACTCCTGCTTGAATTTCTGGGAACTCCTTGTCCATGTAACTTCTGTAATCATTGTTGAATGATCTTCAGGGGAAAAAAATTCTTGCAGTCTTGCATATGATGTAAATGGTAGTGTTTCTGCACCCTGGTGAGTCACCATTCTTTGAAATGGGCACAGCTGGCAAAATAGCTGTCTTTCAAATTTCTTGACGTAAACTTTTGATTGCTTTCAGTGCTGAGCGGATTTGTTGGAGCATTTCTGCTGGTATTATGTGGGTATCCTGCAACCTTATTGTTGGCAAGTGCCTTCACTGCAGTTTAGACTACCTTCAGAACCTTTGGTTCTCAGTCATTTGCTAACTATTGAAATAGTTGAATGTCAACCAGTTTTATTGTGGTACTGTGACTCTGTCTATTTCTTCTGTATTTTCAGCATCATTCAGTATTTTTCCCCTAGAATCTTTCACTGTGGGAATTTGGGGCTTGAATTTTTTTTCTCCAGTTATTTCAGCTTGATAGATGCCTACTGTGTTCTTCCCTTTTGGTTCCCTGACTCCAGGTCTTATAATGCATTCTTCTTGAGTCTCTTGAGTTGCCTTTTGCAATTTTCTCTTCAGTTCTCTAACTTCATTATTTCTCCCTTTCATTGTAGCTCCTATACTTTAAAGAGAAAGCATAGAGTCCCTCCTGGCATCCCCTTTGAATTTTTCTTTTTAATGACACCTTGCTTTCTTCTGGCCTATTGTTTTTGATGAGACAACTCCTCCGATCTCCTGAAATTAGTGTTCAGTGCCTCAAAGCTGTACCTAAGGTGGTCTCAGAATTCAATTGGAATGTTCTCAGCTTTTATTTTGACTCTTGTGAATTTGTTTTCCTTTTCTTCAGCTTTTCATTTTTTAAGCTTCTGCTGAGCAGGCGTCCTGGAGCTGGTGCCCAGCACCCTGTTGGTGCTTCTACGTATCTTCCTTTTCACTCTGTAGACCTGTCTGTTGTCGACCTTTAGTTTCTCTATGGCCTATAAGAGTTATTGTACATCTGACCCACTTGGAGGTAGGAAGCAAGAATGTCAAGATTTGACAGCTCAGGAAGTAGCTCACCGATGAGTCTCCAATTACCTGCTTTTGAAGTGTACCCTAGTGCACCTGGTACTCCTTCCTCCCTACCACCTTCAATTTTGGCATCATCATTTTGCATGAAGTGCTTCCTGACACTAGTCATAACAGAGTATATTCTTATTCACCTTTAATCTTTGAAGAGAATGGTACTGGTATTAGTAGTGGGAGGTGACATCTTACTGGGGTTAAGAGCAAGAGCTCTGGAACAAGATTGCCTGTGTTCTCATCTCACTAGTTCTGAGTGAATTTGGATATGTGACTTCTCATTGACTCCATTTTCCCATCTGTAAATCAAGGCTTAATAGAAGAGTTACTAGGAGGTTGTTAAGAGGATTTAATGAGTTGATGAAACTATGTTTGACAGTTGGTAAGAGTAAGCTATTATAGTTGGTTTTTACAATTTGATATTATAAAGTTTGAAAGGCAACTTTAACTTATAAATCTATAGATGTATAGATGTGGTCTGGGAAGTACATTTGAAATAGGGTATTTTACCCAACATTGGAGTTTCAAGGAGCACTGACTTTCTAGCTGAGAAAAGCCCTGGTAGCACCATAGGTTCCATTTGGGGCTGCTAAACCCAAGGCAGGAAGTTCAGAAAGGACTAGTGCTCCTCAGAGAAAGAAGAGGATTTCGACTCCTGTGAAAGCCTTATAATCATGTAAGCCCACAGGGCAGCTCAATATGAGTCAGAATCGACTCGAGGGCAGAAAGTTTTCCAGCTGAGACCTGAGGCGTAACAGGAATCCATCAGGTGAAGGAGGAAGGCACTGGTCTTTTACTGGCATAAGCAGGAACTGCTGATATTCAAAACCGGGGGGAGAAATCAGAAAGAGGAGTGACTTTTGAGGAAATAAAGATGGGACTGACACAACTCATTTTGAGAGTGATTTAGCCATGGAAAAGAAAAGAAAAAAATGTTCCAAAATTGTGGTCATGATTGTACAATTCGTCTTGCTATGATGGATCTTTTGAATTGTATGATATGTAGATCAAACCATAAGACTGTTTTCTAAGAAATGCAACCGAGAGGTTAATGTAGCAAGGAGGAACCAAGCACGTGTTGAGAATGTAAGCAGAGAAGCAAGTGCTGTCAGAGCACAGCCAGTCTGTAAGGACACGGTGAGCCCACAGCGAGGTGACAGAATCTGAATGGAGACTTAGAGGCAACTCCGACTACAGGTGGCAGGTTGATTGCAGAGATCAAACCAGAATCCAGGAAAACGGTTGGACCTTTTGGGTTTGTTCTTCCAAGAGACAGTGATTCCCCAACCTCTGGGGGTATCAGCTGTGAAAAGAGAAGAGAGATTTCAGAATCAACATTTATAGGATTGGCAATTGAATTTGTGCACCAAAGAGGACAGAGAATTTTCTTTATCTGATGCTCGGAGGCTGGTGGGGGCTTTCAGTGTAACAACTCGGACAAGTCTAGCGAAGACCTTGGTTTGGATTCGTTGAGAGGGCCTTGGGGAGTTCATGGGAAAGTTCCATTACCTTTAAATTCTGTTTCTTTCATAAACCTTTTAAAGCCCCTTTGACAGATAGTCCTCGACGTAAAGTTGGGCTCCTTTTCTGATGATCCCCTTGTAACTCAGGTCGGATATGAGCCAATTACTTGTTTCTAACTTTTATTGTTGCCTTTTATTGTCAGTATCTTTAGAAATCAGTAAATTACTCGCAGCCATGTTGTTTATAGTACTGACAACAAGATGTATGCCGCCCCCCTGGAAAAAAAGTTTACCTAATTGGCTTCAGTTCATCATAACTTTAATATGTCCCACAGAGGGACTCCCTGTGCTGGGGTGGAGGCTCCTCTGGAGCCACCTCTCTATGTCCTGTTTACTCCTGGTGTATTATGGCTTATAATATTATCATCCTCACAAGCAAAAGAGATTTCATTTAGACAGAAATATACTTTGGGGTACATGCTGCTTCTGTTGTCCTTCTACCATAGAAGGACAGATGGGGAAAGGCCCAATTTCTTGAAAGCCTTGCTACTACCCTTATGTAAGTAAGACTCCTGGGCTGAGAGGGAAGGAAAAGCGAGGGGTGGAGGGAACCCTGCAACCCCTCTGTTGGGAGCAGATGCCAAAATGCATTTCCAGGAGCAGAGCATCCCCTTGAGAGATGCATGCTGCTGCTTCTCAAGTTAAAGAAAGAGCTGGATGGAGCCTGGGTAGTGATTTGGGCTTGTGACAGTTTTGTGGGCAGTTTTTCATTCCTTTCTGTGACTCATGTAGAAGGAATTCACTACTTCAAGAAACAATCTGGGGAAAGGATGGGATAAGAATAAGTAAATCTGATATGTACTGCCAACATTTTATATTGATGTCTTTGTTTCCCTTTCCTAAAATTGTGACCATACTTGCAGGAACACGTGGAGTTGATGGAGTGTTTCACTGCCTTTTGGGGGGAAGTCCATTTGGGAATGAGCCTACAGTGTCACTGACTTCAAGTTCGCTCGTGCTCTCTGGTTTTTTACCGCCTGTCACTTGGTCAGAAATGTTTGGGGAGAATGTGATTACATATAGCATTAAGTGTTATTTTTAATAGGTACAGAAAATTCTATATCTAAAACTTGAGAAAGTGTTTAATGCTCATGACATACTGGAAATCATATGGTTGGCTCATAATTTAATTCAAATTTACCTTACTCATGAATCTTTTTTTTCTGGCAATATGTGAGATAACACATCCCTCAGTTTATTTGTTTATGATCCATAAAGAAAACCCTCCTAGGGTTGTTTCCTACTTTACTGTCAAATTGCATTTTCAAAGAAAGACACTATCAAGGTGCTTCCTGGGGCATAAAATAAAAATAATTGGCATAAGGTACTGCCAGATCCATTATTTCATTTTGTCATTGGAGCATAAATGGCTTCAAAACCATGAAGTTATTTTGGGAGTTGGGGGCAGGGGATGTTTCCTTGCTGTTTTTAATTTTCACTTTTCAGCTATTTTTCCACATAGGGATACATTGTGTTTCTTCCCCATTTGACTGCTTGTTTGGTGCCCCACAGATGCTGGTGGGGTGTCCCCACCCATGTCTGCATCATACAGTTCCCTCCAGTCTCCCCTTTATGTATGTTTTATATATGCTGAGCCCCTCTCCTTTCCTGGGTTCCTTTCTGATCATATCCATGTAGGATTTCCCCTCCATGATGGTCTGTGGACCTTCTGCTCTGGGGCAGCCCAGGTAGCAGCAACCCAGCTCTCCACCCTAAAGGAAGCCCTGGATCATCTCTGGACCAGCAGATTGTATCTTACCGGCAAATCATCTGCTAGCACATTTGCCCTTTGTAACAATTCAAGCTTACTGTGGTCTATAAGAAACACATTGTAACCCACCAGTGAAACACCACTTGCTGTCTGTCCATTGACTCCAATTCTTGGCAACACCTTGTATATCTGAATAGACCCATACATTGTAGGTTTCCAATGGCTGACTTTTCAAGAGTAGATCACCAGACCTTTCTTCAACGTGCCTCTGGGTGGACTGAAACAGCCAATCGCCAACTTTTGAGTTATAAATTGTTAACCACGTGTTGCACTGCACAGGGGCATCTAGACCAAGTACACAAAGCTATAAAGTCCTTGTACAGTTCAAGTCATGTTTTATGCTGTCTTATTTCCTATAAGATTCTGCCCTAGTTAAAGAAACCAACCAATAGAACTAACCTATTGTAAGGATTTCCCCATCTATTAATAGTGTGTGATCTCTAACTTGAATACCCTGCCTAACTTTCTGATGAACCAGTGATTCCACTGCAGACTTAATTCTCAATCTCTCACCTACCACCAGTTAGGGCCTCTTCTGTAGTCTCTCCCCGGGCTGATTCTAGTGACTGAATTCCTGCTGCTTAAGACACAACATTATCGAGCCTCTTCTTTCCATTCGGCTCCCGTGCAAATCTGTGATGGATTCTGTCTCAGCTTTACAAGGCCGAGGGGAGTCAATGCTGCAATGCAACATTGTCTGTCGGTGCCCAGAGCAAAATCAGTCACAGCGCCCGCTCTTGTTTTTTCAAGTCCCCTGAATTTGACGAAGTTTCATATACGACCTTCAGAAGTAATATTCTAATATGTACGTGAAGCATAAATATTCTACTTTAGTGAG
This sequence comes from Nesogale talazaci, assembly GCA_004026705.1. Classification (NCBI taxonomy): domain Eukaryota; kingdom Metazoa; phylum Chordata; class Mammalia; order Afrosoricida; family Tenrecidae; genus Nesogale; species Nesogale talazaci. The sequence continues at coordinate 97,169 of PVJH01004223.1, forward strand.
AAGACCACAAGCGAAAGCTACCTCATGAATGCATGTACTCTAGCACCCAGCTGCCTCCCCTGGGGCTGCATGTTTTTGGCCAGATGGCTGCTACTTATTGTCTGCAGTGCTGCTCACATGTTAAAACTTCCTAGCTGAGATGGTATTTTGTGCTTTTGTGGCTTGTCAGACCATTAGAGAATGACTGTGTGAGATGAAGGGTGACTAAAGTAAGTGTTCTGCTCATAGCAGGAAGATGAGGGATAGATACAAGATGGCAGGAGGGTGTGGTGTGAACCCGGGAATTTTAAAGTTAGGAAATTAGTAAACACATTTGTTTTTTTCCTGCATGAGCTATAAAGCTAGATTAATTCCAAGGCCAGCTCACGTATGTTATTATTTTTCTCAGGAACAAAAGGTAGAGAAAGGTCTCGTAAATCATGAACACAGATTTCTCCCATTAGATGAGAATAGCTTGTGAAATCTTTCATAATCCAAAATGGTATAGGTGTAGGGAAAAAAACCCATTAATTTACATGGGGTAAATTTTTTGAACCTTCCCAGGTACAAAAGTTAACCTACCAATCATACCAAATAACATAGAAAACCAAAAGTAATCCTATCACAGAAAAGAGTTGCAATCTTTGACAGCTGGCTGCTGTGGGTAGCTCCCAGGGAAAGAACTTGGTGAAACCTCGCTTGCTTGCTGCTCTGGGTGTGCTCTGCCTCTTTAATGGGTTGCTACAAAACAAAAGCTGCACATTAGTTCTGCTTGTCATCTTTTTTTGTAAAATAGATAATCCTCTTCTGGTTAGCAAAACAGGCACTAACGATGGAGGTCATAGGTAAAAGTGTAAAGTGAGCTTTCAAAAAGTGGGGCGGCTGGGGGGTGGGGGGAAGCGGAGGGGGTGGAGACCAGTGTGGGTTATATGCAACACATAATATGGGGGTCTTGTTACCTAAATCGTTTCATTTAAAGTTCCTGCGCCTTCTGTTAATTCCCTGCTTTGCAGATTATATAACTTTCCTGTGGCACAATTAACAAGATGGGATTTGAAGACACAGCGGTTCTGCCAACATTACTCTCCTAGCAGAAATATGACTAATTCATAGCATATTATCAATCATATTTTAAAATGTATTTGTTTTCCTTCATATTCTTTTGAAGCTCACATTTGTTTTTATATTTCAGCCATTAAAACTGTCCTGTAAGTCTCCATTTTTTAGACCCCCACTTACCCACCGCTTTGGATTAGTTTTGGTGCTTCTTAATGATCTAGGTTTTAAATTAATGATACTTTCTATTCACACATTACTATTCCTGTCTTAGTGCGTCTTTGTCATACGCTTTCTCCATCAGGACGAGGCACCCGCCAGCATGACTCTTTGTTGAAGAGATCACTAGTTTGGTTCTTTTAAGTATTTTCTTGTAATGAGTCCGATGACTTCCCAACCTAGTTTTCCCCCTGATTATGGGGTGCTTGCATATTCATTGAAATCAATAAATTGTCCAGTTGTGCTTCTGTAAACATACTAAATGTTTTACATATATAAATATGAAACTGTTAAATCTATAAAATACCAATTTAGACATGTAGGTGGAAAAATATTTTTGACCACATTTTTGTAATACACACACACACACACACACACACACACACACACACACACCCCTACTGCCATTTAGATGATCCGGACTCATGGCCACCCTGTTTTTGGTGTCCAAGGTTACAGATCTTGGGATCAGTTGGCCTCATCTTTCTCTCTTGAAGCCGAAGGTTGGTTTGAACCACTGACTTTGCCAGTAGCAGTCCAACAGCTGCCTAACACTGCTGCCAGGACTTTTGTTTGTGTGAATATTACCGAAAAAGAAGAGGATAACCCACACAACCAAATTCTCTGCCCGTGTGTCTATTTCAGTTCATGGTAACTTTGACAGCAAATGTATAGGACTGATCCTAGTTTCAGAATTTTTCCATTTTGATAGTTTGTAATTTTTCACTGAAATTTGACCTGTAAGACTGATTTTTTATTCCAGTTCTTTGTTTTCTGCCATTCCAATGAAACAGGTCTTGTTATCAAGCTTAAATTATTTTACTCCTTATTGTTAGCCTTACTACCTTTTCAGTTGGACACAGTCCCAAAGGATTACAGTTGCAAATGCTTCCATTTAGTTGAATTATGCTTAGGTAGCATACTTGGGTTCTTGGTTCCTAAGACTTCATGTCATTGAGTTAAATACTAGAATAATAACATAGCGATGCATTTTCCCTTTTAACAATGTTCTATTCTCATTTGTTTGGTAGATTTTAGCACTCACATTAATTCATTTTATCTACAAATTATCTAGACTACTTAATTTTTCATAAAAGGGAATATTCCTTTCAGCTTATGCTTCTCCATAATTGGTGACCCCTAAATATTCTTTTTGAGTGGACGCCTGCTGAGCTGATCTTTCTACTTTAGAATTTAATGTGTGAGATATTGAATCCATAGCTTTAAAATGAGAATAAGTGGTCAAACGCTTCTACACGGAAAGCAGAAATGAATGGAGGAGTGTAGATGATGAAAGGAAACAGTCTTTTGTGGTTTAGGACGGTTTGACTTTCCCTGAATAGTCCTTGCTGTATGATCAGTTTTCATTCTCTGGTGCCGTTCTTCTAGCAAAGGTTTTGAAATAAGGAGCAAAGGAAATGTTGGAAAGGCAAGCCCGTTGCTCATTTCCTGGCTACTTTCAGAGGCTGAATGACCTTCACGTTCCAGTTCACCATCCATGGGGTGGGGAGAGGTAGTTGTTCTGAGGAATTCTGCTTGATGGGTGTCTGAGGGGCCTTGAGTGCACCCAGAGCAACCTTGTGAGCACTGAGACCCCTTCTATCATTGTCGGTTTTGCCAAATCTCATGCTTTGATTTTTGTCTTGCTGTCACGAGAATTGCATGGCTTGCATCCGTGCTGTGTTGCACAAGTGCCTTCTGCCTTCCTCTTGCTAGATCTCAACCACTTCCTTCTCATTCTTATTGCAAGCCTGGTGACTTCTGAAAGCACAGTGGTTTCTCTTCCCAGAGGATGTAAAATCAATATTGCAGCTGTTTAGATCTAGATCCCATTCTTCACTCTACTCTCTAATTTAACTCTGTGAACCTGGAGATCAGCCTCTAGGTCAAACAGGTTGTAGAGATTCCCTTTCCTTTGGCTATGTTTTGAAGCCCTGGTTTGGTTTTTCTTTTTGGCTCATGACACTGAGGGATAGGTGTTGACTGCCAGCAGCAAGGTCAGCGGTTCAAACCCACCGGCTGCTCTGCAGGAGAAAGATGGATGGACCTGTTTGCTTTCCTAAAGATTTACAGTCTCAGAACCCCTCTCTAGAGTTTTGCTAGGAGTAGAAACCGACTCAGCAGTAGTGGGTTTGGTTTCGGGTTACAGCTAAATTTTATAGGCACTGCTCACAAAATTGAGCATACTGCTGACACATAACATTCATGGTTCGTTTGTACATTTAATTTATTGGAGGAAAATTAAGTGAATCACTACCAGATTAGACTTTTTAAAAAAAATATGGCGATTACCCACAGTTATGTGGGTAGAAATTGATTAACTTTCTATCAGGTTATTGTCTTTGGCGCTCTTTCACAATGAAGTGACTAATTTGTCATCTGTAAACTAGAACTCGCGTTATTTTGGAATATTTTGGAGGTGTGGCCACAAGGAGAGGTATAACTTACGTGCAGCAGACACAACTGCCATGAAACCAACTCAGACCTTTTGGGTGTCCAGTTAGCAATTGCTAGGGAGTTAATTACTGTATTTTAAACCTAAGTAAAATAGAGCATGTTCAAAATGGGTGTATACATTCTTAGCTCTTTTAAAACCTGTTTCATTTTTTCTTTATATTTGTAGTTACATACACATCCGCAGTGTAAAATAAACCAGACTATTATCAAGTTTCTACTTCATGCATTTGCTAGGTATGTATTTTTGTAGGTGTGTTAGTCCAGGTAGACTAGATGAAGAAATTTCGTAGACACGCATATGGATATAAGGAAAAAGTTTATATACAAGAGAAATGGAACACTGAGAAAGCATCCCAACCCAGTCCAGTTCAAAGTCATAAATCCGATATTAGCTCATATGCCCAATACCAGTCTATAATGTCTCCTTCCGACTCACGAAGTCACAGGTCAGTGGGTGCAGAATCCTGGCACTGGCAGGGGTCTCCCAATGGCTCCTCACTTCCAGGGCTCAGGGTTCATCAACAGCATCCAGTGGTGGCAGAAGTAAGTCATTGCTGGCAGGGGTCTCCATGTGGCCTCTCCAGCTTCAGAGGTCTGGCTCCATCAGGGTCAAGCTGTGTGGCTTCTCTGGCTCCTCAGACGCTGCCATCTTGTCTTGTCCTTGATTCATCGTCTCTGAGACTGACTCCCAACAAGTGGGGAGATAGATTCTCATCTTCATGAGGGAAATATCGCGAGACTTCACAGACATATCAGGAGACAGCCATGCCCACACAGAGGCCTCCTTGGCTAGTCAATGGCTGTCTCCAGATTAACAGGCTAGACTCCACCCCTACATCTCAATAATGAACTCAACATAAGCACATGACTGCCACAATAGGTTATAAAGTTAATTTGAATGCGGAAAAAGAAGATGGCTTTGTGTTCTTGAGTGGTGCTGTTTTCTTGGGAAGGTTTACCTAGGAGTCACACCTCACTCAAACAGACATCACAGGACTCAAAACTCATGCCAGTGTCAGCTCCACCTCATCGCAGCACTGGCAGGCAAAGAAGGTCCCTTTGGGGTTTCTGAGGCTATAAATCTTCACTAGAAAGACACATCTTTCTCCCTTGGGGCTATTCATGGGAATTTTCAAATTAAATGGATCAAATTAGGCCTTGCAATATATATATAAACATATGGAAAAGCCTGGCATAAGATTATTAGGCAATTAAAAGGTGCTAGGAAACAGGACTAATAATCATAACATGATGAAGAGAGTTTACAAATTGTTCCAAATTCTATTTCTTGCATACTTTTTAGTTTAAATAAACAGGATAGAGAATCGAGGCTCTCTTGGTACCTGTTAGATTTTAAATAACTACTTTTATTTCAAGAATTTATTTTATTTTGATAACATTGAGTCAATTAAATAATGTAAAGATTTAAGCCGTACTGTGCAAGAAATAGTCTGTGAACCTTAAAATTCAAATTACAAATCTCTTCACAGGTAAATTACCTTCTAACAATGGGCTATATCTATGAAAAACTTTAAAAGAGCACCATGTTAAACTCAAGCCTATGCGAATAAAAATGCACGCCTGCATTGTTGCCAGACTTCTTTTTATTGGTTACTGAATCAAACAAACTGTCAAATTTTAACTGATAACAGATGTTTTATATTCTATTGTTGTGTGGTGTACATGTCCAGGCTTTTGTGATTATAGAACTGTATCCAGTTTAGGATTGATGAAACTCGCATTTTGGACTGATTTGTATCTCTCTCATTCACCTTTCACCATAGTCAAGCTTGAGTCATGGAAACACCGTCAAACTCAATGAATGCTCTTCTCTCTTTCCACGTCATTCAGCTTTCCACTTTCCCATAAATTTGCCTTTGAAAATATTCACAATACCTTTGGAACTTAATACCTCTTAGCATCCTTAAAAATTAATGAAGACATCAAAAAGTTTTCTCTATATGGGCAAGACCTAGTGATATTAGAAATTATACACACACACATGATGGGGTACCCCCCCAAAAATAAAATTGCACTGGGCAGAGCAGAGCTTTCATAGTAAGCATTTTTCCTGCTAGGCAAACATTGAGCAACTTACTCTGAGTTAGTGCACCCAGTGGTGTCGACTGGGAAGATTCTCTCTAGTCACACTAATTTAATTGGAGGACTCTTACAAATCTTATAACAATCCATCATTCAATAGTATTAAACACACTTGCACATTTGTTGCCATCAGCATTTCCAAAACAGTTTCTTTCTACTTGAGCTCTTGCACAGTGAATTTTTTGTAAAATACTTTTGCTTAATCCTTGTTTTGTTGTGATGGCTGACTTAAAAGAACAGTGTGCAGCTGTGAAGTTTTTGTTTTCTACTCAGGAAAAATGCTGCAGAAACTTGTGCTCTTCCACACAGATTACTAGGATAGCGCTATGGGAGAAACTCAAGTGTATAAGTGCTTTTCTAGTTTCAAAAAAGGTGAAATGTCAATTGATGACATTCTGGATGTTTGCAAACTTCCCAAATGAACGAAAAGGTGCATCTGGAGTTTGTTTCACCTGGTCACACTGTTAATCAATATTTCTGTTTATAGGTTCTGAAAAGATTGCCTAACAATGTGCAACAAAAAAAAAAAAGACCTGATTGGTAACAGACCAGGGACTGGTTTTGCCATTACAATAATGCACCTGTTCATGCAGCCATCTCGATGCAACAGGTTTTGGCAAAAAGCAGCGTACCTCTCTTGCCCCACACACCTTACCCACCTGATCTCGTTCTAAACCACTTTTTGTTTCCACAAATGAAGAGGGACTTGAAAGGTCAGGGATTTGATGACATGAATTAAAAACGAGGGAGGTGCTGTCAGCCATCCAAAGAGATGAGTTTGAAAAATGTTTACAAAAATGGAATTACATATTTGACAAAATATATTAAGTGTAATGGAGAGTAGTTTGAAGGTGATAAGATTGTTTTGTAAAAAATGTAAATACACAGCTTTGAAAAAATTCTGGTTTTCTGATGTGTATTTACATGCACATGCTCACAAAAGAAAGGAGAAGGTGTTTCCAAGTTGATTGTGGTGATAAATGCATTACTCTTTAGAATATTATTGAACTATTGACTTTTATTATATGCGAATATATCAATAAAACCATTAAAGATAAAACAATAAAATAGAAGTCATAAGCCCATTTTATAAATAAAATGGTTAGGGAAAACAACTGTTATTGAAACTATTAAATGAGAATGATGACATTTTGGGCTTGCCAGTATTTACCAGTTTCTGTTTCTGCATTCAGTCTGTTGTGGCAGGTTGCATTGGGTGAATTATATGAAGAAAACCCAGCCTAACAGTGATATTTGAGAATAATTGAAAATAGAGATTTTTTTAGATCATTTTGAATACTTGACATTGATACTGTACCAAAGCTTGACTAGTCATAGTTTCCCAACAGCTGTTTGGGTATGGTGTCTGAAATCATATTAATAAATCCATAAGTCTTTTACATCAGAATCTATTTATGTATTTTACACATAGAATGGCTTTTCTTATTCATGCATGGCTTGTTAGCATCCTGCCTGTGTCATTTTCATCCATTTTATATTTATTTGCTGAGTTGTTTCCATCTTCCATTTGTTGGTACATCTAGCTATATATTTATTTTAAGTCACAACATCACATTCCATCATTTTATGATGATTTCATTTTCTAAAAGACTCAAGCGCCCTGCCATCAAGTCGTTTCTAAGTCCCAGTCACCTAGAGGACAGGATTGACTGCCCGTGTGGGCTTCCATGTCTGTCACTGTTAGGGAAGTGAAAAGCCACATCTTTCTTCTACAGAGCTGCTGGACTTGAACCGCTGACCTGCTCTGCCGTCAGGGGTTGACCACATCAGCAAATTGACATATAGGACATTTTTAAGCTCGTAGCAAATCCAAGTCAAGTTTTCCAACTTTCTTATTTTTGCATGAAAACTCATATGGTATCATTGTTAACAAATGCTGTCGGTTTCCCTCGAATTGAATCCACAAAGGAATGAATCCAGACAGAAGAATTAGTCACTTCGTCATTCTTTCATGTAAGAGTAAAACGTTTGCTTGCTAAGCAGAAGGCCCACAGTGTGAACCTTTCGACTCTGTTGGAAAAAGACCTAGCAGTCAGCTATGATGAAGTTCACAGCCTTGGAAATGGTTTCCAAGGGGCAGGTCTACACTATGGTATAGCTTCCCTGAGTCAGGGTCACCTTGGCGGCAGTGCTGTTCAGCACGTAACTGAAGCTACTGCAAGAGGACTTTCCCTCGCGACAGTAATTATACTTTGGAACGCAGCCTATGAACGCCTCCTGTCCTCTCATTTCATCTTACAGAATATTTGACATGTGTACCCCAGGTGTGATTTTATAAAAATTTATGTTTATGACTTCATCAAGGATAATCTTAAATGTTTGTTTATTTACTGTCAGTGCCTGGGGGTGCAGAATACAAGGACAACGTGCCCCACCCCCACCCGCCCCCCGCCGTCTATATGCTTCCTAGATGCTAGCATTTTTTACCCACTATTGCTTTTGCACTGTCAGTGCAAATATCTGCATACAACATCTAAAAATAATGTTTCCCCTAAAAGTAAACTCTTACAAACTCCGCAGACCCACAGACCTTACTTTGAAGACACGTGCTCTAAGAGACAGGATGGGTAGCCGACAAGAGGAATACAGTGAGCTATCCTAACCAGCCATCTCTTCATGAACTTTCCAAGAAACCAGGCTCCATTCCTTATGGAAAATTCTCCCAACATGCTGAGCCCCAAGTGTCGGGGCAGGGGGCTGCTTTCTAGCATTCTAGACTTTTGTGCTTCGCAGGTATCAGCTGTGCTCATTTTCAAACCAGCTTATGCGAGCTCAACTAACACCTGTAGTTATACAGTTTTAATAACATTTTAATCTGAAGTATGAGTTCAAAAAGAAGAAAGATTTAATGCTTCTAAAAGTAGTGATTATTTTGTGGAAGTTAGTATAAATAATTTACTATAGATGAGATTTGTGAATGATTAGGGAAAACTCAATCTGGGGTTCTATATTACTTCACAAGTTTCTTTAATATCTTCCTATCATTTAAGGAAACCAAAGCTGCAAAGTTTGATATGTTCTCAGCAAGCAAGTAACAATAAGAAACTCCGGTCAGTAGATCTGTATTCAAAGAAAAGGCACCTACTTTCTTTCAAAAGAATGGTGACTATGTGGGCATATTGCTGCTCATTGAAATGTCTATATATATTTTTTACTTCCCTTTAGCCAGCATTTCCAGTGAATTGATTAATCACCGATAGGGGTCACACTGAATAAAGTAATTTCTCTGCTACCCATAAGCTGGGAATAAATTTCCTTTTGTTTTTCATGATAGTAAAATATTGTCTTCCACTAATTGCATTTTGTCTTGGTATCTGAGCTTGGATAAGATGACATTAGTAAATGTTTTAGATCACCTTGAAGAAATACAGACCAGATTTCATAATGGGACGAACCTGAAGGTATCATAAACAATTTTTGGTAGTCTAGTAGTATGTTGTTGAGTTGGAAACGACTTGAAAGAGCAAACCAGAAAGGGGGTGTTGGATAGTTTCTGAGAAATTTTATTTCTCAATAATAGTATTTCCTAAAAGACAAACATTAAATTATACTAAATGTATTATCTATAAAAATGAAGTTCTTGGCTAATAAGATGCAGGAGAATCCAGTAGTAGTATTTCATTGTCATCAGCATTGTCAACAGCTACGAATATAAGCTATCATTTATAGATGCTCCACAATATGCTTCAAAGGAGCCCAGCATACAAAGCAAAGAGCTTGGGGTCTCTGTCCAGCTCACTTCACACCATGCATCAGTGAAGATCCTGTTTCTAACTTTCTGGGAGACATTCTACACTATGTGCCATTTGCTTATTTTAAAGTCGGTAATTGATTCATGCTCTCTGTCTGCTTAGAGAGCCTGGCTCGTTGACTGGCTAGACCAAGGGGATTTTGTGTATTTTCTAAGTGGTTAAGAAACGCATCAACATCATTGTTTTTAGCACCAAGTGAGGACAGCTAACCAACTCTTGAGAACATAAGCTACAAAGGAAACCCTCCGAGCTCATGCTTTCACAATGCTCACATAATCGTGGCCCCCAGTGCTGCCTACTTTTATAGTCATGATCCATTTGCATCTCTAAAAGCATTCACGGAGACTACTATGTACCTCAGGTTGCTATTGGATTGAGGAACTCAATAGTGAATACATAGGGGGAGATGCCATCCTAAAATTTGACATCGAGTTCTAATAGGAATTTAGGTAATGTGTTTAATTAGTGGTAAGAACTAAGGAGACTCCCAAAATGTGTAAGAGGACTGAAATGTATTGTTCATGGAGGGGAATGTTGACATTCTGACAGGTTGATCAGCAGAGGCCTAACCAAGAGATGACTTCTTGAATATATGCTCTAAAGAAAAATTAGGTCATTTTTAAGGATTCCTGACTTGGGTTTCACAAACTTCTTGATTCTCTGCATTTTTATGGTGACATATTATATTTTAGTATGCACTAATGCTAACTGCAATCTACCCTTCCTTCCATCATCATTTTAATGGTGAATAGTGGTAGTAGAACCTGAAGCTTCGTCACAGTGGACATCTCGAATGCTTTCATATCATTACAGTTGTAGAAATTCCAAAATATTGCTTAGGCTCCTCGTCGCTTAGGAATTTTGGTAATTACTAATCCTGCTGCTAAATCTTGGTAATTAATGCCCTAATAAAGGAGCACATGTCTCACCATTTTAGAACAATACCTATCTGGATCATTTTATTTTAAAGTAGCCAATTATTTTGCACATCTAAATTTTGTGTTTTATGAATTTTAAAACATTTTGAGAAAGGGCCAAGGCTTCACTTAATTATCAAAAGATGTTTATGCCTTGGAAGGGTTAAGCTTTGGTTTATCCCAAACCGTGGGCCTTCTCTCACCTTCCATCAGCATGATGCCCACTTCCTTGTTTCTCTGGAGAGTCCTCAATTACATCCAGTTCTCGTGGAGGGCGGGGGGAGGGGTGGCTTGTGCATGACTTGGTGGAGTTCTGACTGCTTCTTTTTAGCACGCAGCACACTATTAAAATGCTTACAGAGCAAAGTAGCAGAAACTTGCTTCCTAGAAAATGATAATACTTCCCAGAAGATCAGTTTTCAGACTTCCTTGTAAGATAGTTTACAAACTTCCCGGCAGTGCTGTTCATTGGATGACAAAGAATGAGACCCAGAAATGCTGAGTTGGCAGCATCTCCTCTCACTCACTTACACCAGCCCTTCAACGCCCCCCTCCCCTGTCATGGTGCTGACCTGGTAGCTTTGTCCAGATTGAGAGGTGATGAACTATAGAACCTAATCCTGCCCAATGGACCAGTCTATGAGAAAGCGGATAGAATATACTTTTTCCGCCATGCTAGCAAGGTAACCAGAGCATAAAAGGGAGACGCTCCCAGGGTGGGGTGAGCCAGAGCTGAATAGAAATGGAAGAGGATCTTGCCTTGTTGCTACATGTCCTTTGGATTTCCCCTGCTGCTTCATGTGCTTTCGATCGCTCTGAGTATATTCTAGTGTCTTTCAGCAGAAGTGAAAAAATAAAATGAAAATGCTCAGCATCTGGTTATTGCCAGATCCTGCGAGTAGACGGCAAACTGTAATTTTCGCAGGAGACAAACATTAAGCTTGTGTCTAACGTGGCGTTCAGGCAGCCCTGTACGTTCAGCCTTTGGGGTGAAGCCCTCAGTCAGCTGACCCTGTGAGAGCGCGGTGGAAACTGGGAGGCCTGCTCACGCCTGCGCTTTCTCTCCTCCCTCACAGGCTAGTCAAAGATGCTCCTTGGGATGAAGTCCCCCTGGCCCACTCCCTGGTGGGTTTCGCCACGGCCTACGACTTCTTGTACAACTCCTTGAGCAAGATGCAGCAGGAGAAGTTTCTTGAAGTGATTGCCAACGCCTCGGGCTACATGTACGAGACGTCCTACAGGAGAGGGTGGGGCTTTCAGTACCTGCACAACCATCAGCCCACCAACTGCGTGGCGCTGCTCGCGGGGAGCCTGGTCCTGATGAATCGAGGTGCGTCTGCACGCGGCAAGGCGGTGCCACGTCGGAGCGATGCCTTTCTGTGACAATTCTTGGGAACATGTTCATCCTTGGAGCTTAACGGGGTCCGTGAGATGAAGGAATACCTCCAGCCTCTCAGCTACTGGAGAGACATCATTTTCTTAGATTCTATTCGTTACAGTAGCCTGAAGGATAGATAGTTCACTGGGGTTTATGAATGTCCAAGGCCCTGTTCTTATAGCACAGAGTGAGGGGTGAAGAGCCATGTTTTTAGTGAAAGGAGACAAATGGCGTTTTTTAAAGGAGTGAGCTTGGAGTGAATGTTTCTAGGAGCACAGTTCTGTTATCACAGCACTAGTCTTTGTCCTCAGAAGACTTAACACAAGCAGTGTAGATCACTTAGGCCATACATTCCCAAATGTACTTAGCCTACTGTCCCCTTCTCAGAAAAAAAAAGAAAACGAAATTACTCAACACTACTTTACCCCATAACCCTGGTTAAGGTGTGAGTATCTGTTTTTGCAGCAACCCCCATTGTTCCAGATCTCCCAGGGGTCAGAATCACACACACTGAAAAAAAACTGGTCTTCAGTCAACATTGGAATCAATTTTTGTGGATTGTACTGCTACTTAGCCTTAAAGCATGACATAATTGACAGTATGTCATTTTGTTTTTTTCTTAGAGTTCTGACTTAACTATGATGCCTCTCGATGTCTCTAAAGGAGTACATATGTTGAATTTTAAAGAGTAGCTTTCAAATCACTATTAATAGAATATTAAGTACATCCTTTGAGCTATAATTCTGAGATCATTTAACACTTGACCAGATGGACCATAGATATCAGTACATATTTTATTTAATTTTCACATTACCCATGTAAGGTAGCTGAGATTGGACCTAATTCTAGCCAAAGTCTAATCTCTTAGTGCTTCAATATGTTTCCTCTTTAGGGATGGACATTTAATGTACAATAATCTAAGGACTAGAAAAGTGACTTTTCATCCTTACTCTCTTTGTTTCCTACTCTCACAAAAGCAAAATAAAATATAAATAAGATCCAAAGTGAAAATTCATTATCAAATCCTTTCATACATTTTAAGACCCATAGAAATATTTCATTGTGAAATGTTGAAAAAATGGGAGCCAGATCTCAACTCTAGACCTTGGAATTAAGTCTACCATAGTTTTGTTTTCTTAAATAAATGTTCACTTCTCTAGAGACAGACTAGAATTTATTTTCTTGATCTTTGGGAAAGTTAAAATCATTCAAAATCATAAATGGACATCCAAAAAAACAAATTCTGCTTCCATCAAAATATGAAGTTCTTCTAAGGCAAGAGTTTTTATATACATTTGTTATCTCATGAAAATAGTAAGTTACTCTGAAATACACTAGCAGGTCCCCCACTTAAGTAGTGCACACATTTATAAAAAGACTGTACAGAAGAAAAGATACAATCTATAGTTTGGACTTTCTTGGGACACTCTAATTTCACAAGATACTCTGGCCAGGCTATGTAGCAAATCCATGCCCATAAGGGTCTGATGACACTATGACTTAGACTTTGAACGGCTAACCACAAGAACGGCAGTTCAAACCCAACAGCTACCCTTGGAGAAAAAGATGAGACTGTCTTCTCCAATAAAGATTTACATTCTCAGAAACACTCTATAGAATCTCCAAATATCAAAATTGATTCCATAGCAGGGAGTTTGGTGTGATTTCAAGGCCAGGACTTATAGGTATTGACTGATGGAGCTGAGTTCATTTTTTAGTCATGTGCCAGTGATCTTAAAAAACTCAAAGTTGCTTGGATTTCTTATCTGAAATATTGTGGGTGATAATGCATGATTAGATTGTTAAAAAGAGTTAAGGAAGATTATGTTCAGTGCTGTGTAAATACAAAATGCTATATATATACAAGTTGTTATTGTTAACTAAAATATAAGAATTATAGACAGCTAGTGATTTGGAGGCAAGAGAATATATTAGTTGGTTTTTTCCCCGGATCTTTAATTTTCTGTTTAGATCTAGAAAATATGGTAACTTGGAGAAATACTTGGAAAAACTCATGCCGATTATATGTAACAGATTCAGGAGTCCTAGTTGATTTAATTTTGTGCTTAGATTCCTAATTCAATGGCCTTGCCACCCTGCTGTGCTGCTCTTCAAACCCAGTGGGACCTAAAAGCACACTAAGAGCCTGTCTTCTAGCAGTAATACAGATTGAAACCGGTTCCTTTAGCATCTATAGTATCAGCATCTTGGGATATATTTTGTAAAACAATGGCGAATGCTTAAATAAATGATAAAATTAAAAAATATTTTAAAGCATTATTTTAGGAAAATTGAATAGAGTCTCAACATACAAATTTTGTTTTATAGGCACAAAGTTATAAGTGACTTTGTAGACAGAAAATTATGTAATTTTGATCTTGGGTGTGATGTGGCTTCAGTTTATTAAGGATTAGGAAATGACTGATGCTCCATTAAAGATTTATCTTCATATGATTGAAGAGTGAATGAGTGGCCTCTACTCAAGAACATCTTAACGAACATTATGGACCCATCCCTGTGAAAATTCTAGCCAAGAATGGAGCTCAGTTCTCTGTAATTCACGTGGTCACCATGAGAGGGAATTTACTAGATGACAATGGGTTTGCGTTTGTTTTTTAACTTATAACTATGACACATGAAGATTTTTGATAAATGCAATGAGTAATATAAACTAGCTGGACAACTCGGGATTTTATTCAAACAACCTTTAGTCCATATTCCCTTATGTTTTTTGTCCTTCAGGGTATCTTCAGGAAGCCTATTTATGGACCAAACAAGTTCTGACCATCATGGAGAAATCTCTGGTCTTGCTCCGGGAGGTGACAGATGGCTCCCTCTATGAAGGAGTTGCTTACGGCAGTTACACCACTAGATCACTCTTCCAGTATCTGTTTCTCGTTCAAAGGCACTTTAACATCAACCACTTCGGCCATCCTTGGCTTAAGCAACACTTTGCATTTATGTATAGAACCATCTTACCAGGTAAGTGAGGTGGCAGCAAGGGTAACACATGAAAATTACTGTAATTAATTCAGATAAATAAATGAGATCTGTGAGTCGTGAATCATATTAAGATTAATGGTATTAAAAATCAAAAAATTGAATGCAAGCATTACAGATTGCAGATCCTTTGGGGAACTGATATTAGGGTTGGAAATTTACTGTAAAGCTTGGAGCAAGACTCCCCAATAAAAGCAGTGGGGGAAAAAAAGAGTTTGGAGCATAGTGGATCAAATATAAGATTTAGCTTCTGCAGTATGGCAATTTTTATATGTACCTAAACTTGGGATACACATATAAACCCTTATGTGAATATACAAAGATAAGTATTTATGAATACATAGTAATTTTCCTCAATTCTAGTTTTTTGCTTTCTGTGTGTGTGTGTGCGCGCGCGCGCATGTTATCATTTGAAGTGATCTTGTTTGCTACAAGACTCCAAGTTCATTTCAGTTTCACTTTCCTCCTTTTGTCTTTAAGCCACTCAGACCACTGTATAGGTTTAAGAGCTAAGGAATCTAGAGGGATCTAATTTTTTGATTTTAATTTTTTCTCTCAGATAATGTAAACATTGTAATCCATATAACCATTGCACATTTCACAAAACAAAACTTCTAATACTTTTGTTGAAATATTTTTTATTATTTGGTTTCATCACATAATGTCAATTGTTGAAAACTTTTGAAAAAAACATTGCTTTTTTAATTTGTTTTTTCTATGTAGCTTAGTTTTCTAATATAAAAGTAGCTCTAAAATATATACAACTATGATTTAAAAATTTATTCACTTCATCGAGATTTGTGTAACTCTACTTAGTTCCAAATAGTACTCAAGAAGTTATAAAAAGTTTAGGAAGTATTTTTGTCTCACAAAATTGTCCTGTGTCCTTCTAAGAAAAGCTATCAAAATGACTGCTTTGGGAATTCCACAAGCCAGTTGCCCTCACCTTTGAGAGGACCTCTCTCCCTGGAATTCAACTGACCCAGCCGATTGCCTCAGAATCCCCTCTTTTGACTGGACCTTTTTGACTTAAGGTCATCTTCATGAGACTTAGGACAACTGTGTTACAGAGAGAAGTTGCCTGCAATCATTTACTAATCACAGAGACTTGTTTAAGTATATTTTGTTTGAAATAAATCTCTGTGTTCCTCACTTTCCCTTGTGGGCTTGTAACCTTTGAATAGGTTTTCATTCTTAGGTCTGTATGGTATCAAATACTTCTTTTTCTTTTTTGTAATTGACATTATGGTAAGGTTTGTCTGGACTTGGGTTTCACCCATTCTTCTTTCTCTGGATTATATTCAGTCTTATCTGCTTCTCTTTTCTCCCCTTGCCCAGTAGTGATATTTGACCCTAGGACTCTTGCCTTTTCCTTATTTTTTTGTTTCCAGAAGTTTATAGGAAAGACCTTCTCTGTAAATTACTGGTTCTTCCTGTCATAGTAAGATTTGTTTAATTCTTGACCTTATATATAGTGTAACTTCTAATTTACTGGAAGCCATAGCTAAGGGAGATAAACATGGAGCTGCTAGCCACAAGGTCAGATGTTCAAACCCACCAGCTGATCCGAGGGACACTGATGAGTCTGTCTCCTACTGTGAAAGTTCACAGTCTTGGAAACCCAAAGTGGCAGTCCTGTTCTGTGCCATATGTCACTCAGGAGCTATGGTAGCACCGTGGTTATGCATTGGGGCTGCCAATTAGAAGGTCAACAGTTGGAAATCACCAGTCACTCCGTGGGAGAAAGGTGAGGCTTCCTAGCCTGTAAAGAGCTAGTCTCAGAAACTGTTAGGGGCAGGTCTCCCCTGTTCTACAGGGTTATGAAAGTAAGAATCAGCTCAATGACAGGGGAGGGACTGTTGTTTATAACATCCCGATGGATTCAAATTGACTCGGCTGTGAGATTTTTGAGGGAGATATTATCCTCTCGGTCTACAATCCCGGGTGAGTTGGTGAGAGAGCTCGCATTCGTTCCAGGTCCTTGAGTTCACTCTTCACAGGTGTAGCCCACAGAGATGTGTAGACATAATTGCACATAGGGCGGCCTGTGGTTAACAGGAAGGAAGTGGGCAGCAGTATGCATGAGCATAAGGAGGTGTGACATCTTTGCTTTCAATGCCAAGCTGTGTCATATCAGTGATCAAACAACTGCCAACTTGCACCAAGATTCACAAAAGATTTTCAGCAGGAATCTAATGAATTAGTCTGGGTAGAGCATAGAAAATGTAGTTTTGTTTGTTGTTTTTATCCAAGATATACAATTGACTAATTTAGAGCCAGGCCTTCATTTTTTTTGTTGAAGCCATATGTTTTCAGTAAGGGAAAAAGAAATTTAATGAAAAAGAAATTTTGAAGTACTGTAGGTTCTGATGCAATTAATGGTACACATAATGGGAGGGTTTTAAAAAGTTTTGGGGAATATACCATCATTTACTCATTCAATTTTTCCTTGAAGTTTTTGAAGCTTCCTTGGATATTTCCAAGGATCTCTACTCGTTTGGTTTATGTGATGAGTTTCTTTATAATCACGCAGTTATACTGGCTCTTGCCAGGTTGCATGAAAAGTGGGATAGGTGCTTCCCACTAATCCCCAGAAGTGGAAAATGTAGGTAGGCACTTCTTGCTACATCAGCTACAAAGGGGTGAAAGATCATTGTTTAGATCTTCATCGGTGTGTGCAGTTTGAAATTTCTCTTAATTCTCTCAAACTTTTGCCTTCAGGGTTTCAAAGAACTGTGGCTATTGCAGACTCAAATTACAACTGGTTTTATGGTCCAGAAAGTCAATTAGTGTTCCTGGATAAATTTGTCATGCGTAACGGCAGTGGTAACTGGTTGGCTGATCGAATCAGGAGGAACCGAGTGATGGAAGGCCCAGGAACCCCATCCAAAGGGCAGCGCTGGTGCACTCTTCACACGGAGTTTCTCTGGTAAGAAGCATGGAACATTAAAGAGAAATAATGCCCAGTGTTGTGGTGTGTGTTGCATATTATTTTTGCCCATTTAAAATGAGAAAACTAACACTGGGAACTCTTTCTCTGTGCAACTGAGGTACATGCAGCTTCAATTCCATTTGTATTACAGTATTTGAAACTCCACTAGAAAGACTCCCTTATGTGTAAGATCTAATTTCTCTTTGCCTTTTGGGGTTCTTTAAAAAAAAAAGATGTCAGAGACTTACTCCATTTCAGTAGACAAGGTTTGATTTACTTCAGTTTTGAAATCATAAAGAGGAAACCACAAAAGTTAGTTTGGTTATTACACACCCACACACAGCAGTAGTAAAACATTTTGGTAAATGGAGCATTATAATCGTTCAGTAACAAAGCTGCTACTAACCTTACAAAACTGTTTAACACTATTTGACAACATTTGACAGATTTATTCTGATATTATAAGAACCGTGTAATTTTTTTTCCTTTATTCTTTTAAGCCCAGGAAGAAAAGCATGGGGTTCCTCTGTTGTTGTTTTTTTAAGTAGTGCCAAATATATTGTTGGCACCTAATAAGTTAAAAGTTGAAATTACAGGTAGTAAATTAATCTTCAATCCCTGATGTCTTTTCAAGCTCTTTTGCTTCTAATTCCAAAGTTAGCTTTTTATGATGTTATTTGTGCTTTTTATCATAATGTAAGACTTTATGGGGGAAATAATAGCAATGTCTTTTCACAGATGGACTGTCATAATATAAAACTATTCCGATTTCTTTCAGAGATATAAAGTAATTGCCTAATAATGGTATCAATTTATGAGTAAATAACAACTAAAAAATTCCATCGAACTCACTCTAGTGGTCAGATTAGTGCTATCTAACTTGGTTCAACATGTGACTTTACAGGAATATGGAAACAGACCAAAACCTGAGGGAATGTTGCCCAATTCAGTGTGTGTCTAGATTTGTCCAATCACATTAGTTAGGCCAACATTATAGTAGACATCAGTAGAGATACCTTTTCTGCAGCTCTAGAACTATGGGTGAAGACACACACACACACACACAAAATTAGTAAAATGAACTTCACTGTAGGTGATGAATTCACATTTAGAGAAAAAGCAGCTTTTCCTCCCCTAAAACCAGATCAGAGGAATCTGTCAAAGCTGTTAACCAAAATTAGGGGAAATATGGGCTCATCCTTATTGTTTTTAGATTCTTACTTAAGCAAGGACCTGTGTTTTTAATCACGGAGAAAGTTTAATGCTCAATGTTGTATCACTTTGCTAAGAACCCACTTACTGTCCCAGGAGCACGGTCTCATTGGCAGATTTTTAAAAAGGCAACCAACACCTTTGGATCTAAGGTAGTGATGGCAGTCACAATGATCAATTCCTCGAGACAAAAAGGAGCCCATTGCTCTCTAGTCGATTCCAACGTTAGTCTCCTAGAATTCCAGCTATTTAGATCCCCAGGCAGGTGCTGGCAATGAATTTTATCTGATACATTCAACTCTATATGTATTTTTAAAGGAACACCTCCCTCTTCCAAACGTTCAGCAATAGCAGTGGGCAGAGTACAATATGCCATCGCAGTTTTGGTTTGGTAGGGTGGAGACCCTTACATGTGTTTGTCAGACTAGGAAACGTTTGGGTCGAGTGCTTAACGCGGGCAGCTTGAGTGACGTGCTGCACTGATCAAGTAGTGTGATGATTAGCAGTCAAGACTACGTCAGGTTGCAACTCACAAAGATACGCTGCTTTCCCGTGTACCATGGATCTTCCCCAAGCATCCTGAGACTATCCATGGGCTCTGTTAAGAGTTGTCCCCGTTATCCAGTCTCCGAGGAGTGTTTGTGTTCCCTCCAGTCACCATCCTGAAGTGTGCTTCCTCTATTTCCATGTCGTTGAAATTTGATTTCTTTAAACCGATTCTTTCAGGTATGATGCCAGCTTGAAATCGGTTCCCCCTCCCGATTTTGGGACTCCTGCCCTGCATTATTTTGAAGACTGGGGTGTGGTGACGTATGGGAGTGCACTTCCTGCAGAGATCAACAGATCATTCCTTTCCTTCAAGTCCGGAAAACTCGGAGGGCGTGCAATCTACGACATTGTGCACAGGAACAAATACAAAGATTGGATCAAAGGCTGGCGCAATTTTAATGCGGGCCATGAGCATCCTGATCAAAACTCCTTCACCTTTGCTCCCAACGGCGTGCCTTTCATCACGGAGGCTCTGTATGGGCCAAAGTACACCTTCTTCAATAACGTCTTGATGTTTTCCCCGGCTGCGTCAAAGAGCTGCTTTGCTCCCTGGGAGGGCCAGGTTACAGAAGATTGCTCATCCAAGTGGTCCAAGTACAAGCACGACCTGGCAGCTAACTGTCAGGGGAGAGTCGTTGCGGCGATGGAGAAAAACGGGTTGGTTTTCATCCGCGGCGAAGGTGTCGGAGCTTATAACCCTCGACTCGGTCTGAAGAGCGTGCAGAGGAACCTTATCCTCTTACACCCCCAGCTTCTCCTCCTTGTGGACCAGATATCTCTGGGAGAGGAGAGCCCCCTGGAAACAGCCACAAGCTTCTTCCACAATGTGGACGTTCCCTTTGAGGAGACCGAGGTAGATGGTGTCCATGGCGCGTTCATCAGGCAACGAGATGGCCTCTATAAAATGTACTGGATGGATGATACCGGCTACAGTGAGAAGGCAACCTTTGCTTCTGTGACCTATCCACGGGGCTATCCCTACAACGGTACCAACTATGTGAATGTCACCATGCACCTTCGGAGTCCCATCACCAGGGTGGCTTACCTCTTTATAGGGCCATCTGTCGATGTCCAGAGCTTCAGTATCCATGGAGACGCTCAGCAACTGGATGTGTTTATAGCCACTAGCGAACATGCCTATGCAACGTACCTGTGGACAGGGGAGGCCACAGGGCAGTCCGCCTTTGCCCAGGTCATTGCAGATCACCAGAAAATTCTTTTTGACCGAAGTGCAGCCCTCAGGAGCACCCTGGTCCCCGAGGTGAGGGACTACGCTGCGATTGTGGAGCAGAACCTGCAGCGTTTTAAGCCGGTGTTCCAGCTGTTAGAGAAACAGATCCTGTCCCGAGTCCGGAACACAGCTAGCTTTCGGAAGACTGCCGAGCGCCTGCTGAGATTTTCAGATAAGAGGCAGACCGAGGAGGCCATCGACAGGATTTTTGCCATATCACAGCAGCAGCAGCTGCACCAAAGCAAATCGAAGAAAAACCCAAGGGCAGGCAAGCGCTACAAATTTGTGGATGCCGTCCCTGATATTTTTGCACAGATTGAAGTCAACGAGAAAAGGATTAGGCAAAAGGCTCAGATTCTGGCACAGAAAGAACTGCCTGTAGACGAAGATGAAGAAATGAAAGACCTTTTAGATTTTGCAGACGTCACCTATGAAAAGCACAAAAATGGGGCCTTGGTGAAAGGCCAATTTGGACAGGCCCGGGCGCTGACAACTACTCTCCGGAGGGCCCCGTCACTCTCTGCTTCATACACCAGACTCTTCCTGATCCTGAACATTGCTATTTTCTTTGTCATGTTGGCAATGCAGCTGACTTATTTCCAGAGAGCCCAGAGCCTCCATGGTCAGAGGTGTCTTTATACAGTCCTTCTGCTGGACAGCTGTATTTTACTGTGGCTGTACTCCTCCTGTTCTCAGTCTCAGTGTTAGCACTGACGCCGCACATTGCTCCATCATTTTGTCATCACAAGAAACGATGCAAAAAACAAACAAGCCCTAAGACAAGCCCAAGGTTGCTCTTTAGTCTTTTTTTCTCTCATTCAATTTAACAAATAATGGGGGTGACCTTTCCAGGCAAGAATGCAGGAACATGGAGCAATCAGGATCAGAGCAAGCCGACAATCTTGTCAGAGGAACAAGAGTAGCTCAGTTGACCCCTGGTGTTTCTGGAAGTGTTTTACCTTGCTAATTTAGCAGGCCACATAATAGTACTTATAGTAGAAATGAAAAATTGCTGGTTTCCAGAATTTATTTTTCTTAAGAGAAACACAAATGATTGAAGTAGCCTGTGAGTCATGTTTATTTAATGCTATTAGCAATATCCAGATGCTGTTTCATGGAAAAGATTGCTGAAGTACACAATTTTAAATTATACAAACTCTTTTGAAAATGGTGTGATCGTGTTGAGAATTAAGTGTCGCAAAACCTTAGTATAAGAGTACCTGCAACTTGGCAGATGTTGGGCTTCATGGAGTGCACTGAATGGTTCTACTGGTTTGTTGCCTGTATCACGCAGAACCTGCAGTAAAAATGATGGCTGAAAACCACCCAAAGTATCCAAACTACATTTGCAGTAGAAAACACATATCCACAAACGAATATGTCCTTGGAGATTCAGGCTCTGCATGCATATGACTTTTGCCCATGCATCAGTTATCTTGAAAGCCACATCATTACAGATAATTTGATTTCATATTTTTTCTTAGATCGAAAGCTATTTTTGGGTTCAGTGACCAAACTATTCAAAATAACATATTTTATATCCTGAAAGTGGATTTCCATACCAAAGATGGGAATGCCAAATTCTGAATATGATTTTTATGTGTTTTTAATAGAAGACTTCATCAAGTTTATTTTCCTAAATAAACATCATAATGGTGATTTCCGGCAGTGTCTTTCTTCTGTCTTACATTATACTTTAAAATGTGTGAAGCTTTCTATAATTAAATCTGTACAATAGTGTTTGGATCAAAGCAAACCATCTTATTGTTTTGTGTTTTTTTCTTGTCTAGACATTTAAATAAAAAAAAATCTTCAAATAGTTAGATAACACCAAAGCTAAAAACATACAACTATATTTATTTTCAGCCAAAAACCACAGCAGCGTAAAGTAATAGAGACATAACTTACAGTTTATTTAGTGGAACCTGAGTCAAGTAGAAGTCTCTTAGAGAAGGGAAATGCAAATGTTTTCCACAAAAGTGAATGGTTAACATGTGCATATGGAAGAGGCAGAAAAATTGTGGGACCGGGCAAAACCAGACAGTTCCACAGAGCACTGCTCTCACAGGCTTCCCTGTATTTTAGAAAAAGAAGTTGACACACTTCCAAGGAATGTATATATCAACTTGTACCTTGAGCATTCTCCATCTTTGATATTTTCCACCCTGAAAATAAGATATGTTTAGCTCAAGCTTTAAGAGGATACATTCACTAATTTGTAGGTCTAAGAGAATAATGACTTTTCCTCTTGTTTGTTTGGTTTTTTTTTTGCTCATAGAAATACCAGTAGGTAGCAACAATAGAAAAGAACCAGCCAAGACTTTCTGTGCTATTCTTATTTTCAGTCTTCTTAGATGAAGAGAATAGAAATTTGGCTTTTTACAGCGCTACACGCATTGCCCTTGGAATCTAGAAAATGATTTCTGAGGAAGTGTTTGGGTTTTTTTTTCCCCCTCCCCTTTCATGTAAAAAGTCTCTAGGGAGGATGTCATTACACACTGTTTAAAAGAATAATGTTTTCAAAAGGATAATGCTTCCGTTTGTCTTGCATGGATGCTCTTACTGGGATTTAAACCTGCTTTATGTGACAGATTCTCCATTTACTTAACCTCATTCAGCATTCCTCTCTTCTACTCTTTCTCATTCAAAAGGATGAATTGTCCAAAATGATCAAAAGAAAATTTTAAAAGAGGGAGAAAAGGGGGGAAATTCCTTTTTGAGGCCTCTAAGCAAACCTGATTCTCAGGCCCAAAGCTCAGACAGACTTGCTCCTGGAGATGAGAAGTGGGAGCAAGCCCCTAACACCACGTGGTGTTTTCCTGAGGTCAGGACCAGGCAGTCATAAATTAGTCGCTACAGCAGGATCCAATCTAACCGTGAGGTCATTTTAAAGATGATTTTTAATCTAAAAACAAAAAAGAATGCAAATTGTGGTCCCTGCCTCTCTCCAAACCCACCCCACACTCCCATTCAAATAGACTTGGTATTTATTTCACTGTAAAAAGAAACTTCTGCAGACACTGGCTTCAGTGGTCAAGTGAAACACATTGCTGAAACAAATCACAGCTTTTCCTAATGAGACATGTTTTGTATCAGGGATAGTGCATATCTGAGTGGAACTAAGCAACTCTTTGTAGCGTTAAGAAAGGCAAGCAACATTAAATCCCCTTTGCAACAGAGTAATCAATTATGGAATCTTCCAAGGCTGCTCACTATGAAAGGAGTATTTTAAGCTTATTGGATTATATGCAAGCTGTTGGTCTGGAGATTGGCAGGACTTTTGGACCTGACCTTAAAGAAAATTTGAGAATCATTGGCATACAGAGCTGGTCTGTGTGGTTAGAAACATTGGATGACAAATACCCTTGTTTGTAACTGACTGGCTTAAAAAGGCTATCATGATGGATCAGACCTGTCATCTGCTAAGAGAACACTCTTTTGTCATGGTTAATAAGACCAGGGGGAGGGCCCTGTTCTGCTTAAGTAATTAAAGACTGCCTAAGTAATTAAAATTTCTTCTATCAGCTACAATATTGATTTAATTCTTCCACTAATGTTTTAGCCATCATGATTTTAAAGAAATATTATATTCTAAGGCTACAAGAAAATGTCTTTACAGAATACCAGGCACAATATCTTTTAAATGGAAAAAAATTCCATTCAGTCTTACTGTTTATAATTGATTATCCACAAAAGAATTTGAAACATCCCCCAGTTTTAGAGAAAGCAATACAATATTTGTACAATTTAAAAGTAAATGTTGTTGCAAATTGTGGTGATTGCACAGCTTCTCTTTACAGTTAATGTGTGAAAAAATATGTCAACAAAACTTAAAATGTCAAAACAATATCCAAGGCAGGAGGGGCACGGGGTTTATCTCCCAAATTGGGACATTTTTGAGAGATAAAACAAAAGCAATGACTGCTTTTTGAAAACATATCTATGCCAGGATGATACGGGGCCAACTTGGGCCACAGTCATCTTTCTCACAGGTTAATTCAGGAAATAAAAGAGGTTAGTGGAGGGTATTGTGCCTCAATTTTCTCATCTGTAGATTCGGGCTTGATTAGACCATCTCAAGTTTCTTTCATAGCATTCAGCTATGAACGTGAAGTTAGACCTTCACAAAATCAAGGCACCAACCCCATTGCTCTTCAGATGATTCTGCACCCCCATTCTGCAGAACACAGCTGCCCCAGAAGCTTTCCCGTCCAATGATCTTCCTGGAAGCAGACAGCCCCACCTCTCCTGCAGAGTGCTGTAGGTCAGAACCTGTAGAGAACCCGGACAGCCATTACTGAGCCCGCTTGACCGCACTTTTCACCAAGGGAGAGGTGAGGTCACAGCCTGTGTCTGTGGCTCCCCATGGTCAAGTCAGCTCTCATGCCCAGCGGCCTCTGTGGGCTTCTGAGAAGAAAGCTTCATGGGAGGAGAAAACGCCTTCTTTCTTCCAAGGACCTGCTGATGATTTCAAATTGCTGACCTTGCAGTCAGTGGCCCCAGGCCCAACCCAGTGTCGCAGTACGTTCAGAAAAGTCCCTGAGGTGGCTCTGCTGGGTTTCCATGCTTCCAGCGGAGGAGTCTCCCTGCAGCCTCCCTGTTGGAAGGCACCAAATACAGCAAAAGCCAGGAGAATTAAAAAAAAAAAATCATGCTACATTTTAGAAAACCAACTTTAACTCCAGGGAAGATGATAAGTTCACTCAAGACAAGGGGACATTTTCCAAGAGATGATATGCTCCTTCACAGAGTTAAAAGAAGGAATATGCAATGCCACCTGGACAGGCAAATATGTGGCCCTGGGATGCATGTTCCGTGGCAGCCATGGTCAGACACACCAAAGTCCCGAATGCTTTGCGTCCAGGTGCTATTTGCATTAAGTATAAGGTGTCTGCTCCAGCTCGGTCCTAGTCACTCTGCTGTTCCTTCAGAACCCCAGGAGCTGGTCCAAATTTTTCAACCATTTCTATTTTCAGTCTTCCTGGTATAAAAGCTTCACCTTGACTGCTATGACTGGGACCAAACCAAAACTAACTCCCTGTCAACGAGTAGACGACGACTCATGGCAGGATAGACTGCAGAGCAGGCTTGAACTGCCCCTGTGAGTTCCCCAGACTATAACTCCTTAGGAGAGTAGAAAGTCCCATCTTTCTCTCTATGAGCAACTCGTGGTTTCATACTGTGCACCTTATGGCCAGCAGCCCACTGTGTAATCACTACGCCATCAGGCGCCCCTGACTGGAGCAAAGGGTAGATGATGAGAGGTAGTAGAACATGAGACTGAAGAGGTGGTTTTAGGGTGAGGGGATCATGTTCAAATTATAAAGTACCAATTGTATAAGGTTTTGATTAAGCCAGACATTCAGACTGCCTTCTAAATCTGCAAAGTAAAAGTGCTGCCCCTTCTGCACGCCTTTGGAAATCAGTTACTGGGGAGCGTTTGTCAGGAGACGTTCTTATTATTTCAGTGGCAAGTCCCAATGGAAACACGAATTATTGGACTCTGGTGTAAGGTAGAATTTCTTAAGGCAAGAGTTTCTAAGACATTCCAGTCAGTCCCATACATTCCAAATTAAACAATGAGAGGTGTTTTCAGTGCATACTTGGGAATCACTTTCTGAAGCAAAAAAAAGTTTCCAATGGTTTATACATTTTCTTTCAAAGAAACGGTAAGAACAGGATGCTGGGAATGTCTTTTTGTTTTGTTTTGGTCAAAGAAACTTCTTGTCTTTTCCCCTATTTTTCATTTTTCATTCTTTGCTTGTTACTTCTTACAATTTTGTCCAGGGTCAGAGACCATCAATAAGATAAAGGAGATTCCCATTCATTGGCTTTCAGTGCAGATAAGCTTTACAACTTTACTTCATCACCACAACCTCTGTGGAATCTGCCTTATTGACAAAAGGGTTAGATGGACAGCACATTTTAGAATTCTGGAGAAATTTTTTGAAGTACTATATGCAAGAGGACTTCAAAAATCATAGAAAACGTCCACCAACCTTTAATTCCATTTCTTCACAAACTTTTTGGAGCCTCCTTGTATATTTGAAACACTATTGATGCAAACAAGACTGGAGAGGAATATATGTTTGGTTTTAAAGATTTACAGAAATTATCATAATTGAAGTGTTAATTGCAATAATAAAACTGTCCCTCTTGTATAACTCACATGGAAGACACAGAGAGAGTTTCAATCCCTCCTTAACTGTCTCCCTACTAGATTACACTTCCTGTGGCTACGGATTGTGTCTCCTGCTGTGTGTGTATATATACATATATATATGCACATATACTGATTCTTAGTCAATGCTTGGCATAAACTTGGCATTCAAAAATATGCTGTTAGAAAGGATGAATGAAAGGAGTGCAAATGGCTGTGATCACAGAAGGTTTTCTTGTAGAGCTCCAGCTCTAACGGTGGGCCAGCATTGCGAATGTCCCACAGAGCTTGCTATGAACCTTGACCCATAAAAATATTTTCTTTGTCACTTCATCACTGTCATTTTGCTACACCGTTATGAATCAGGCGACCCCTGTGAAAGCATCATTCGACACCCCCAAAGGGGTCGCGACCTACAGGTTGAGAACTGCTGCCCTAAGATATGCTTTACCTAGATCCTGGAGCTTTTTCCCCACTGTCAAATCTGAGCTCTGTGATGACCCTAAACTCTGGGATGGGTACATGTGAAGGTCAGATGTTAATAAGGCCCACAAATCGCTGTTATAGGGCTGTTATATTAAGGGTCATCCCAAATGGAATAGAGAATCCAGGAGCCAACTACAATTGAAAATAACACACCATCTGTGTGGGATGCTGTAAACCACCACTAATCAACAGATGGTTGCTAAGCTTCAGTAATTGCCCACAAGAATGCCTTTTGAGTGCACAGCATTGTGCAATCCCGAAAGCCAGGCCAGGCCGGCAGACTTCCTTGAAAACAAAGGACACTGTGGTGTGGGCAGTGGGCTGAGGGTGGCTGTTCAGCAGGCTTTGCAGTTCCACCTGCGCATGTGCAGACACACACTGCGCCACCTCCGAGTCTACCCGACTTCCCGAGAAACACTGACAAGGGGAGTGTCTGATAGAAGTTCCTCATGTTTTCTTTCTTGAAATAGTTTCTGTGTTGCCTGGTGAATGTGGTAAGAGCCTTGTAGAAGAGGAGAGCACCTTTGTGGATCCATCACTAAAGCAAGGTCATTTTTCATTTAAAAAAAATTACTTGGATGCCAGAGGAAGACAAGAGGGCCTGAAAGAGCAGCTTATCCATCTATAAAACGAGTTTATTTGTCTTAAGAGTACAAGGAACATACGTGGTAAGCCTGCTTCATAAACAGTACTAATGTGCATGAAAACATCACCTCATCTACATTATGACATGTAGAGCTTTCTGGATGGCAAAGATAGGAACAGTCTTCTTTTTGAGGCCTGGCAGAGTTCTAACCACTCCGTAAACAAATTATGTGAGAAAGGTAAATTTTACAAAGTAGGAAGCTAGGCTCAGGAGAAGAAACAACATAAGTCATTATAGATTACTGCTGAAAGCTCACTATAAAATGCTTTAATGCTTGACTTTTAATTATCTGGAGAAAAATGGTATGGCTTAGTACCAGGTTCAATACTGAGTACGAACATAGATATACCCAAACTATTAACAAATTCTATCATGTTTTACCTGTAACCTAGTGAAACCGAAAGAACAAGAAATTTCTTTGTAAACATTTTCTTTATTAAAGATAGGCAAAATGACATCTTCACATTCTAGAAATTAATCGCAGCTATTGGTCATAGTTTAAGACTTCTCAGCATGGCATGCAGAGGGTAAAATAAGCATTGGGGGAAATCGCATTATTGCTGATTTCTAGTCTTGTCTCATTCCTAACTATGAGGTAGTATGATTATTTCAAAATAGAACCTTCATAACATTAATAACAAATTGTAAGATTATCTCTTCACATACATCTCAATGTAAGATTCTTTCTTAGATTCACAATTAGAGTGAAACCCAGTGGGCAGCTCTAAACAGTTGCAGTGTCTCTCCTGGTGACAATGAGTGAAATCACTGAGAAAGTATGATGCTTTACACCAGCCGGTTAATAATATAGTACATAAAGTAAGCCTGCTTACCAGAGATTTGACTGAAGTAATTATTAACCAAAGGTATGCAGAGGGAAGCTGGAAAATATTTTATTAGCAATAAATTGCTCAGCCAGCCAACTCTCTGCCACTCACATTGCTTTTTTCTTACCCCGACATTATGCAGAAGGGAAAAACCAAATTGCAGATTTGAGGTTTGTTCTGACTTTCTGATTTGGAAATTTTTTTTAAAACTCCCTTTCGCCGATGACTTACTTTTCCCACTTTCTGCCACAGTGTGTGTTCTTTTGAGGACATGCCTGTTTCTTTCTCCTTTTTGAAACTTAGATTGCTGTATTACACAACAGTAGAGTTGACAGGGGCCTTGGACATGATCTAGTTCAATCCTGCTGTGGCGTCGATGAGGATGTAGATGCTCAGTGCTTGTTTATTTTTTGGCAGGTTAGGGCACCGCTGAAACCCTGTCTGCCCGCTTCTGTGTGACCACTGCTTTGTTGGCTCCACCCTATTGTTGTTGTTGTTGTTGTTGTTGCTGTTGTTGCTGTTGTGTTGGCTTTGACTCCTGGAGATCCTGCATACAGAATTTGCTGACCAGAGTCTAAAACAAGTTGTGTTATTCCAGGTATTCAAGGACTCGCATATAGCTATAAGAAAAGGTTTATATACAAGAGGAGCAGGACATTGAGCCCAGTCCAGTTCAAAGTCATAAGTCTGATATTAACCCATATGCCCGAAACCAGTCTATAAAGTCTCCTTCCGACTCACGAAGTCACAGGTCAGTGGGTGCAGAATCCCGGCGCTGGCAGGGGTCTCCCCATGGCTCCTCGCTTTCAGGGCTCAGGGTCCATCAACAGCAGAAGCAACTCATCACTGGCAGAGGTCTCCATGTGGCTATCCGAGCTTCAGAGGTCTGGCTCCATCAGGGCAAAGCCATGTGATCTCTCCTCCAGCTTCTTGGACTCTGCCATCTTGTCTTGTCCGTGATTCATCATCTCTGAGACTAACTCCCAACCACTGGGGAAGATAGCATCTCATCTTCATGAGGGAAATATTGCGAGATTTCCCAGAAGTCTCAGGAGAAAGCCATGCCCACATAGGGGCCTCATTAGCTACTCAATGGCTATCTCCAGATTAGCAGATTAACCCCTACATTTCAATCATAAAATTAACATAAGCACATGACTGCCACACAAGTAATCCTCCTACCTTCATCAACCAGAATGTTCACTTGATTGTCACCCAAATCATTTCAAATGCATCCTTGACTTTAAAGCTTGAACTGTATTATTTCATTAAGCGATGATAGATGATATTTTTCTTTTTGTTTGTTTGTTTGTTTGTTTTTGGCATCACTGCCCTCAGGTGGTGGGAGTAGGAGACCCAGCCTTTGCTCCATGGAGCTGGAATCAAACCTCCATCCCAGTGGGCCGCAGTCCCATGCACAACCACTACACCACTGGGGCTCAGCCCAGATAATATTTTTCTTACTAAATATTGTATCCTTTCTAGGGCTCCTGCTGACATGAAGAAATAAAAGGAAAAAGTTGATAGAGTACAATTGCCTGTGATAATAGTGAGTGTGTGCCCTCTTACACACTTCTAAGTCATTACGTTAGAACAAAAATTTATAAAAGGCTGGGCTGAGCCCTGGTGGCATAGTGGTTGTGTGCAGGACTGCGGTCCACTGGGATGGAGGTTCAATTCCAGCTCCACAGGAGCAAAGGCTGGGCCTACTACTCCCACCACCAGAGGGCAGTGATGCCCCAAAAAACAACAAAAAAAGAAAGTACAAAAAAATTTATAAAAAGCTAGTGTAAAAGTAGAATGTTCTAAATATGGTACTGAATTATTTGTATTTATGCACTCCATTGTAATGCTCACAGCAATTTTCTGGTACAGGCTGTGACAGCTCTGTGAATAGATAAAGCTAATGAGCAATGCGACTAGGGCTTCTTCAGGGTGTAAGATGTGATGAGGAAGATAAGGTCCTGACTTCCTTGGAGCCCCCAGTTTAACAGGGGAGCCAGAGCCCTGGAAAGGAAGGCTTCAAAAGGCACAATAGGATGGATTGCAGTTGTTTTTGGTTGGGGGCAAGGAGCAGTATTCATGGCGGTGGTTTTTGTTTGGTTTTTAATGTTTGAAGCAAAGAACGTGAACCTTGTGTGCTGAGAGCTGTTAAAGAAGATTTCCATGAAAACATGGCAATGGATTGAATATTGAAGGAAGACAGAAGTTGTCAGGTGAACAGAGAAACCATGAACACCAGCAAGAGAGCAAGTGTAATCTTGAGGAAGCCTGTGATATTTTACAACAATGTAAGAGGACCTGTGCTCTTGGAAACAGGGTGCATGGGATGAAGTGGGGCACAGATAGCTATAGAGCAAGACAAGAAAGAGTCTCTGTGCCTATGTAAGGGGTATGGAATTTTTCTTGTTGATTGCCGAGAGCAGGGATGTTTTCTGTTGGAGATGATGTCATTGGATTACTTTCTCTTGCTTCTGGCCTATAAATAGAGCAATATAACCAGAAGTCAGAAAAACACTAAAACAAATACGCCATACAAAGGGTTATTATAAATTAAACAGCTCTTCAACCATCACTTTGGCTCATAATTATGACATGGTGAAATCTCATCCCTCCTACCTAATCTCAATCCCATTCAAATCCCACAGAAGCAACTGTTCTGATTCTCAGAGTAATCACTTGTTTCTCTTTATAGTTTTGTCATTTGTGTATATATAGGAAATGGTTTCATTTTGTCATTTTCTATAAATGAAAGTTTAATGAATGCATTGAATGAAGTGTGTTTTCTATTTT
>PVJH01004224.1:0-56753 GCA_004026705.1 Nesogale talazaci
GACTAAATTTATGACACCTAGCAACAGCTACCACGTGACTTCTCTAGTGCCCTACCTCATACGGCATGCCCCCACAACTAGCTCCATTCTATGCACACATCCCACCTCTTTCCAGAGAAGAGGGGGTCTTCAGACACTTCATTACTAGGGATCACGCTGTGTAAACAATGACTGCACTCAAGCCTGAAACAATCTGACAGTTAACTAAAATTACAGTTTATAACTTAATTCTATAGTAGTCAGATAACTTAATTAAAATGGCTTGAGTCATCTAACAAATTTAAAGCTGATTTTGTAGTTCAGAATATGGTCAGCCTGATAAATATTCTTTGTGTATTCGGAGTGGGGGGAATGATATTTTGCTGTTCTTGATGGGTATTCTATAAAGGTCAATCAGAACTGTTTGACTGATGGTGCTGTTCAAAACTATCATATTTTTCCTGATTGCCTACAACAGTTGATAAAATTCGGTGACTACACTTGTGGATGTGTCTATTTTTCCTTACAGTTCTTTCAGTTTTTGCTTCATATGCTTCATTTTGACACTCTGCTATAAGTTAGATAAACACTTACAATTATTCTCTACTCTTGATGAATTGACTCTTTATCGTTTAAAAAAATGATCTTCTTTATCCTGGTGATATTCTTTGCTCTGAAATCTTCTTTGATTAATGTTGATATGTAACTTTCTTTTGACTAGTGTTATCATGATAAAACTTATTTTGTGTTTTAGTTCTAAGAATCTGGTATGCCACAATGCTCACTGGCCCAATACAGTCACTGAAGTAAAACGGGTGTATAAGCAAATGTGGTGAAGAAAGTTGATGGTGCCCAGCTAGCAAAGGATATATCATCTGGGGTCTTAAAAGCCTGAAGATAAACAAAAGACCATTTACCTGAGAAGTGGCCACACCCACACGGAAGAAGTACAACAGCCGGTGTGGCCACAAGTATTGAAACAAGTATTTTTCCCTCAAACAGGAGGGGAAAAAATGTATAACTGTGTGCACACCTCCCCAAGGTGCCCATTGAAGACATGTGGGAGCATGAGCAAGCATGGAGAAGAAAGCTGATGGTGCCCAGCTATCAAAAGATACAGCATCTGGGGTCTTAAAGGCTTTAGCATAAACAAGCAGCCATCCAGCTCAGGAGCAACAAAACCACCATAAAAGCTCACTTGCCTGTGTGATCATGAGGTGCTGAAACAATCAGGTATCAGGCATCAAAGAACAAAAATCAAAATCAATGGATCATTTGACTCCCAATATGATCGCCGAAGACAAATGGATACAGAGGCAAGCAGAGTAGAAGAAACGATGGCGCCCCACTACCAAATGATTAAGTGTCTGGAGTCTCAAAGACTTGAAGATAAATGAGTCACCATTCAGCGCAGAAGCAGCAAAGTCCACATGGAAGAAGACACCAGCCTGGGTTATCATGAGGGGCCGAAGGGAGCAGGTATCAAGCATGAAATAACAAGAATCACATCATTACGAATGAGGGGGAGAGCATGGTGGGGACCTAAGGCCCATTGGTGGGTAAATTGGTCACCCTCTTACAGGGGAGTCAAGGTGCAGTGAGACAGTGATGATGCATACAACTTTCCTCTAGTTCCTGAAGCCTTCCTCCCCCAACTATCATGGTCCCAACTCTGCCTTACAAATCCAGATGGACTGGAGAAGGTACACTGGTAGAGAAGGGAGCTGGAGATATGGGGAACCCAGGACAGATGAGCCCCTTGGGTCCAGCGTGAGATTGGAGCTACTGGTTGGGGGGAAAGAAGGTGGGGTAGAGACAAAACCAACTGCAAGGATCTACACATAACCTCCTACCTGGAGGACAGACATCAAAGGAGTGGGCTGGGGAGAGGTCAGGCAGTGTAACATATGACAGAACAATAATAATTTATAAAATATTGAAGGTTGGTGGGAAGCCCTTCTAGTCTCTCCTACAAGGTGGTTTGAACTGGGTGGTGGTAGACTTGGTTTGGGGACAGTTTATAGTACGAATCTTTAACTTACTATAGCCTATTTTCAAGTGAACGCACATGTCGTATACCAACACAGAGAGTATTTTCTTTTGTCTTTTAACCCTTGGTCAGTTGTGTCTGGATGTCAGACGTTATGAATGCTATCTTGCAGGATACTGTCTATTTTTGTAGTCTGTAAAATATTGTGGTGCTTTTTCTGGAATGAAGCTCATTGGAAAGAGTTGTTGGCCAGCTCTCAAACAATGTTGAGTCCAGAACAACTAGAGAAAATCTATCTTATCCTTCTACCCAGTACTCCAAGATGGATGAGATTTTCCATCTGGCTGGTGAGAACAGGCCCTATTCTTCGCCCATTGTGAGTGCCAGGTACTGTTGCTTCCTCTTCTCTTCAGATTTCCCAGGGGAAATGCCAAGAAGGCCCTCCCCTTCAGGACTGCTCCCTCCTCCCTGGTACCCTCCCTGTTCCACAACTCATGGCCTTAGTAACCTGGACTCTCTGTTGCATGTCCTCCACCCACTGTGTGTGCCAACCTTCACTGGAGTGCCTTTTTCCTGTGTTACAAATTCTCTCGACAGCTTAAGTTGTCCTTCTTTTCTCAGGGTCACTCACCTTCATTGCCTCAAAACCAGTGTCTTGAAAGACATTGTTTCGTATCCTCCTTTCTTCCTTTACCTGATTGTTGTTTCTGATCCCTGTTACTCCAGCTCCATTGGCAAGAAAAATCTTACTTAGCCAATAGTTTGATAAACGAGTGAAAGCAAATATAAGTATTCCCTAATCACCGAGAGGAGGAAAATCAGACTCTTTAGATGACAATGCTTTCATGGAGAATGGCGCCAAAGAATCACTTATGCAAAGGAAATGCACACTCATTGCCACCCAGTCAATTTGGATTCAGAGTGACTCGGTAGGAGGGGGCAGAACTGCCTCTGGGCTTCCAAGTTCTCCTTCTTCTGGGGAGCAACTAGCAGGTTCCAATCTCTGACCTTGTGGTTAGCAACTTAGTGCACGACCCACGACACCATTAGCGATCAGATTATTATTATTTTCTAGATACCAAAAATGTCTTTGTCTCCTGTATTTCTGGGAAGGCCTTCACTGAGATGGATTGACACAGTGATGACAGCAAGGGCCTCAAGCCCAGGAACAGGTGTGAGGACAGCGCAGTGTTTGATCCTGCTGGGCCTGGGGTGGCTGTGGGCTGTTCTCTCTCAGGAAGAGCATACTGCTGGGAGATAGGAAGGCTCTTCCAAAGGGATTCTGTGGAACGGAGTGCGCTCCTTTCTGACACTGATCGGTCCCCGAATTCCAAGTTTAATGAGACTCCCCAGTCCTGTTTTCTCTTTCCTTCTGTTTCTCCAACTACTAAACAGAACAGGCCAGCATGTCCTGGAGCTGTTCTCTCTCTCTTCGCTCCTAAATCACTTGTCAAGTGCTGCTTCTGACAGTATTACTGGCAAGCCAAATACCTCTATTTTGAACCAGCAACCCTTGATTGTAGGGTTTGGAGCCAGAGCTAAGACACACACACACACACACACACACACACACACACACACACACACCTATGCCTCATTTACCAACTATTTGTTACGGACGTCTCACAGTTTAAAAGTCTATGACAACGTGGGTTAGGCATTGGACTGCTACCCATAAGCTCAGTGATTCAGACCACCAGCCACTCCACAGGACAAAGATGAGACTATCTACTCCTATTCTATTCTGTCCTTTAATTGGAAACAGCTCGGTGGCAGTGGGGTTTGCGACTGCTGTACCATTTTTCATGCTAAGAGAGCGCCTCTGGCAATAACAAATGAGTAAACATTCCAGGAGAGGAATGATGGCTGTGATCGTTAAGTCCACGTATCCCCGTGCTGGTCATGATTCTGATTGGCTGGCAGTTATGCAACAACGTAGTCATCCTCCATTTCGTGCTTCGGTGTGCTCGTCCTCCATTTTCACGTAACCCT
This sequence comes from Nesogale talazaci, assembly GCA_004026705.1. Taxonomy (NCBI): domain Eukaryota; kingdom Metazoa; phylum Chordata; class Mammalia; order Afrosoricida; family Tenrecidae; genus Nesogale; species Nesogale talazaci. The sequence goes on from PVJH01004224.1 coordinate 3,962, forward strand.
GATTGGTGTATCGTCGCCCGGCTTTTGGCATCTAACCAGGTTGATAGTGCAGCGTCGCTGTATACAAAACCAAACCCACAGGAATGGGGTCATTGCCGACTCTGTAGATCAGGGCAGAACTGCCCCTGCGGGTTTCTGAGATGGTTAACTCTTTACAGAAGTAGGAAGCCTCTTCTTGCACTCATGGGGCAGTTGGGGGTTTCAAACCACCGACCTTGTATTTAGCAGTTCAACATTTAACCCACTGTACCATCTCAGTTCTGGCTATATATAAGAGGACATCAAAAGGCTTCCTTGTAAAAAAGTTCTACCACCTTTTAATTATATGTTTGTGTATACACGTGTGTGTTTGTGTATTCTCTAAGGATATACACTCACAGAGAAACATATTATGCAGTTTTACCTATTTTAAAGTTCTAGACACACAGACACATGTCTATAACTTTAAAAATTCATAGGAAATAGAATGAAAAGATATTGGAATTTTTCCATAAATCTGTTGCACATCACCTGTATTATTCTAAATTCTTGTAAAGTACCATAATACAAAAAGTAAGAAACAAATGCCAAGAAGTAAATTGAATTTCAAAGTAAGGATCTCAGATAGGGCAGATAAGTGGGCTCCCAATTGGGGGTCAGGGTACGCATTTTGTGCAACTGACTCCAAACACAATGCTAAAGCCTCAGACATTACCCAGACTCAAAGGGTGAAGGAGGGAAGGTGTGTGTAACACCTTATTTCAAGGACATCTATGTATTCCTTACATAGGTCTCTACACTCTTCTAAGACTCTCTCCTGGAAGGTAGAAGTAGTTTTGTATTGGGCTCCTGGGATGCACTGCTGAACTAGGTCATGACAGTGTTTCCTAGAAACCAAAGCCTGATTTACTACAGAAAGAACCATTTTTACCCCATGTAAAGCAAAGTCCATCGGATGTCGATTTCAAAGCACAGTGAGTCTATAAAGGTTTTTGAGACTGTGTAAATCTTCATAGCAGTGACTGATTCATCTGCCTCCAGAGGAGCTTCCGGTGGGTTTAAACTGCTGACCCCATAGTTGACAGCCCAACAGTTAATCCACAGTGCCGGCAGGGTTTTCAGATGACCACCATAGTATCATAGAGTAACCAGGAGGTCATTTACTCGTATGAAAACAATGTTTCCTGTGAAAAGTGGGATTTAGGAAAAGAGGCCGACAGGATTTCATTTTCTACTGCACGCATCTCTGTGTTTATAATTATTAAAAGCAAAACATTGAACAATGCAATCTGGTTAAAGGAAAAGTAAGCAATGTGTCCCAGCCTCCCATGCTGGTAGCAAAAGAAGCTAGAGAAAGCAAATATGTGAACCCCAACATGGAAAACAAATGTTACCCAGCCAATGCTTGAAAGCCTGAAGAATTTTTCAACATCTACAACACTTGTAGAAGCTAGAGGCGTCCTAGTGGTGTTGTGGGTGTGTGTGGTCTGCTAAGAGCAAGGTCAGATGTTCAAAACCACCAACCGCTCCTCAGGAGAAAGCTGGGACATCTGCTCCCTTTAAGAGTCACGGTCTCAGAAGCTCACAGGGGCAGTTCCACCCTTGTCCTCTAGGGTCGCCCTGAGTCTCGACAGCCGTGAGTTTGGTTCTGGAGAGCAGAAGCTAAGTCTTGATCTCCAGAAAATACATAGGGAGGCTTTTTCTTCCACTCCCCACTCCCTCCCCAGGAGGCAATGCCATGGCAGTAAGAGGACTTTGGTAGGTTTCTTCACTCCATGAGCAAATAAGAAATCTGAGGCCACCACCGAGCAGGGAGTAGGACACTCATCCCTGAACTTCACAATGAGTGTACTTGTTGCTTTTGAAGCAAGCATCTGCCCACCAAGAAGTCTATTAAAACAAAGGCAAACCCATTGCATCGAATTCATTCCAGCTCACACTGATCGAGTTGGGCAGAGTAGAACTGCCACATAGGCTTCCCAAGGCTGTCATCCTGATGAGCGCCGACTGCCACATCTTTCTCCCTCAAAGCGGCTGATGGGATTAAACCACTCACCTTTTTGTTGCCACCTGAAGAGCCTCACTAGGGTAATTTTCTCTTATCGACTTCCCTCCCCCCTCCAAAAAAAGGACAGCAAGTCCATACCCCGGAGTCAATTCTAACTCCAGCAATGCTCTAAGACAGAGAAGACCCTATGGGGCAGAACTCCTCAAAGTTTCCCAGATTACAAGTCTTAAGGAAATCAATATCTCATTTTTCTCCTGAAGCGCACTGAGGCAGTTTGAACTGCTGATCTTGCAATTCGCACCCCAATGAATCATCATTATCTCCTGGGAGGTGAACATAGGATTGATGCTAGTGCATGGTCTGAGCACATCCACTCTGTCGCAAGGTCTTTCTCTCGGGAAAGCAACCAGAGGTGGGTTTGCCTAGGAAGCCTCGCCATCCTCCTGGTCTTGAGGGGATCACTTGAAGATGTCAACAGAAGTGAGTGAGGCAGTTATGAAACATCTGGGGAGGTGAAAGTGGTGTGGAACCTCATAAAATGAGAGGGTCAACTTAACCCTGGAACCCCAGCAAGAATGTTGAGCTAGCAACCACACCCTGATGGGTGGCCCCTCAACCAGACGGGCAGAGGGTGTGACCGTCAGAATGAGCTGAGGCAGTCACCTGCTACAGTGGCAGTGCAATGATGTCCAAAGGAAACAGTCTCATTAGGAATTGCTATTATTCCTGAAGGGAAGAGGTGCTAGTGCACACATGAACTAGGGCTCCAGCAATACCAGTGTGGACAGTCTATTAAATGTATCATTTTTTCCGTAGATTAAAAAACAAAGAAGACGGGCTGAGCCCCGGTGGCGTAGTGGTTGTGCGCGGGACTGCAGCCCACTGGGACGGAGGTTCAATTCCAGCAGTGGGGCTGGACCTCCTACTCCCACTACCGGAGAGCAGTGATGCCCCCCCCCCAAAAAAAAAAAACAAAGACACTTAAAATGTCATAGTTATGCTGGAAACACGATTGGCGGTTCCTCAAATGGTTAAACAGAGTGACAATATTATCAAGCAATTCCATTTCTAGGAATATACCTGAGATTTGAAAACTGGTCCACATAAAAACCTGAACACACTTCTTCAACTGGAATGCTGTGCAGAGGTATGCAAAATGGTTCCGATCTATCCATGTAGGCTATAGCCTCTAACACAGCCTCTAGCAAAACCAGGCCTGTATAGAATGGCTTACCTTTTCTATCAAGAAAAGCACCAACATCAGCATGTGGTGTGCGCCCATACTGGCTTTGCTCCATCCTGTGAGTCCTAAAGTTCTCAGGAGGCTGTGCAAAACAAAAGTGGGTCAGGAGGGCCTGTGATGGTGCTCACTGTGTCCAGGACACGATCGGGCATGTCTCCTTGAGGAGCAAAAATTGGGGTGAATGTATTGAAGGCAAGAGTCAGAAAACCAAATATATACAAACGAGGCTTCTCTCTCTTTTTTGGATAAACAAATCAAATTATAAAAAATAAATTGGACACAATGTGCACCGCAGCATTATTCATGATAGTAAAAAAAAAAAAAAGAAACAGCCCAACTATCCATCAACAAGTGGATAAACAAAGTGTATGTTATTGTTGTTGTTGTTAGGTGGTGTGGAATCATGGCAACATGATGAACAGAACAAAACACTGCTCAGTATTGAGCCATGCTCACAACTGCTGCTGTGTTCAAGCCATCATTGCAGCCGTTGTGTTAATTCATCTTGTCCTCATTGGTTCTGCTGTCCTACTTCACCAAGCTTGATGTCCAGGGATGGATCTCTCCTGACAAGATCTCCAAAGCATGTGAGACCTGCAGTCTTGTCTCTGCAGAGGCATCTGGTGAGAGGACATAATCCTGAAGCACATCTTTCTTGAGTTTAAACCAGTGTACCCCTTGTTCTGTTCATACAACTGCCTCTCGGTCCTTGTACAGGTTCCACATGAGCACAGTTAAGTGTTCTGGAATTCCCATTCTTTGCTTTGTGATCTATAGTTTGCTATGCTCTACATAGTAACATGTCTTTACGTAGATGATAAAACAAAAGGGATCATTTGGGCTGATTCCCCTGAATTGGACAATCTATTCCTTCTTTGTAGTCTGCTCTTAACCTAGAAGCTCTACTGAAACTTATTCACTTTGGGTGACTCTGCTGGCATTTGAAATACCAGGGACATAGTTTCCAGTAGCACAGCAGCAGACTAGCCCCCACAGTGTGACAAATTACAGACAAGTGGTGGGATATGTTTATACTTATGTGTCATAGAATATTGTTCAGCTATAAAAAGAAACAAGAGGTTGTCAGAAGCTACAGAAGGTGTGAGTCTGGAGCAACTGCCCAGGGAAAGACGCTGCTCACCAAAGGCCGCATGTTATATGCTTGTGAAATCCCCCCATAGGCAAATCCAGAGAGACAGAAAGTAGATTAGTTACTTGCAAGGAAGTGAGTGGAGAGGAGGCAGAGAAAAGTGAAAGACTACCAACGGGTGTAGGGTTTGGGGTATTTTTTGGTTTAGGTTTGTTTGTTTTAATAAGAATATACTAGGGAGGGAGAGGGAAAAATACAGGAGCTGATCCCAAGGGCTCAATGGAAAGTGGATGTCTAAAAAAGAAAGATGGAATATATGTACGAATATGTCAGATACAATTGATGTATGGATTGTAACAAGAGTTGTAAAAGTCCCCAATAAGGGGACCCTGGCAAGGAAAAAGGAGTCCCCAAAAAATGATTCTAATATATATTAATATTAGATCATGATTATTATTACATAGCTATGGTGAATACACTAAAAATCACTCAATTGTATAATTTCCAAAAAATGTGGGTTATATGGCATGTGAATTATATCCCAATACATACACTGTAGAAAATAACAAAATATCCCCCAACTAGTAATGCAATGGTTTGGGGGGAGTCAGGCTGGGGGCTGGGGGGAGGTGCCAATCTTCCCTACTTTCCTGTTGCCCGTTGTTACTTCCTAAATGGATGCTCTTCGTGTGCATTCTGCTGGACTCAAATCCAAGCTCCATTGAGTCAGTGAGTTATAAACGCCAGTTTCCTTATATGTAAATTGGGGTTAGTGCTCACCTCTAGGGCAGTTTGTGGATTAATAAGATAATGATATAAAGCAAAGATTTCCAAACTTATTTGGCCTACTGCCCTCTTTTCAGAATAACAACCCCCCCCCAATTAAAAATCCATGTACTATATATCCCATAATCCAGGATAAAGTGAAGATATCTGCTTATGCAGCCCCCAACCCTGGACTGACCCAGTGCCCCCTTCCCGGGGGTGGTATCACCCACTTTGGAAACCACTGATGTCAGGGATTTGACACTGATGGATAAGTAACTTATTAGCCTGGCATCCTATTCAACCCTCAGGAAACTTTGTAATTCAACATCCAAGGCAGGAAAGGAATATTATCAATTACTGTAGCTAATACTTAATCACATCGGTGTTTTATATATATTAATGTATCTAATTCTTACAACTACCTTGTGAAGTGGATACTCTGAACCCCATCTTGCAGATAAGTCTTTACTGTGCAGTGGATACACATTTGCAGGGGGATGGGATCTGTGGATTTATTAGGCATTTAGCAGGAGGGGATGGTGCTGGCGTGAGGAGCAATGTTCTGGAGGAAGCACCTGGGGAAAAAAGCAGGTGGGGGAAAAAGCAAGACATGACCTGTATAAAGGAAGTGATCAAATTAAAGAGGTGAGAAGTCAATGTTCATTATATTTGTACTTTTCCACATTTTAGAAATAATAAAGAGCAAATTTTTAAATAATTAACTGTTGTGTCATGGAAAGAACAATTTTTTTCTCTCTCTTAGTCTTTGACATTCTTTTGTTTACAAACCAGGGGGCTTCAAAACGCTAGTGGGAAAATGGGCTTTTTGAAGTACTCTTGTATAAGAAATGTTTGCCAGTTAAAGGAATAAGTAAACAGCCCTGGTGGCACCGTGGTGGTTACAGGTTGGGCTGCTAACTGCAAGGTGAGCTATTTGAAACCATCAGCCGCTCTAAAAAGGGGGTGGGGGGGGGAGAGGAAAAGGAGGAGGAAGAGGAGAGTGACAGCCATTTCCTTATGCTTTCTAAGATAAATGGTAGTGTATTTGCCGCTTTCATTATGACTTGTGAAGTACTTCACGCCACAATTGCCCAATTATTCCATAGCAGAAATGTTCCATGATTTCTTTCTCCTTTCTCCTGTTGTCCTGTCTAGTCGCCCTGGAATCATGGAAACTCCATGCAGAACACATGGACGGCCTGAACCACTGAGCCACGCACGCCCCGATTCTCCATTCCCTACCTATCTTGATGGCAAGCCCTGCGGCCCCCAGTCCTTAGGGATACGCCTTTCCATACCATTGTTCGAGTGGTACTCCGAGGGCAGACAGACGCCGGGAACCTGAATTCCCGCACCGTAACATCGATTTCCTAAAAGTGAATCAGAGACTACGTGAGCTCCTCATTCCCGTTGGGCTGGCGGACACCAGACCCAGGAGACATTCACCTGACCCCGGGGGGCTGGAACGCGCGGCACCACCCGCGCGCCTGCGCAGGCCCGTGCAAGCTTCCGGGCTGACGACTTAGGTGCGAGGGCGCGGTGACCCCCTACCCTCCCCGCACGCGCTCTGGCTCCGCCTCGCGGCCCCTTTCATTGAGAAACCCCTTAGCGATCACGTGAAAGGGGCATGCTCGCCTCGTGACGTCATCCAAGTGCGGTCCAATGGGAACCTCTGTTTATGCCTAGGTCATCCGAATATTCATGACCCGCCCCCCCCCCTCCGCCCCCCGCCCTCCGCGTCGCCGCTCGGTAGCTTCGGTTGTGAACGCGCAGCTGGAGCTGGAGGCGGCGCGGCTGGAGCGCCGCGGGGAGGGCTTGGCCGGTGGCTTGCTGCAGCCGCGTCTCCGCCAGCTCCCGTCGCCGTCCCCGGGGCGCTCCGCGTCTCCAGCCCCGCACCGAAGCCGCCGGCAGTGGCGGGCGGCCGGATCCGCGCCCTGTCTCAGAGCCCGGAGGACATGCGGGAGAGAGAATGAGCCAGAGGGACACTCTGGTGCATCTGTTTGCCGGGGGGTAAGGCTCGGGCCGGGCCGGCGCGGGCGGGCGGCTGGGGCCGCTGGAGCCGGGCCGAGGGGGGTGTTGGGGCCGCGTCTGGGCGAGCTGACTGGGAGACGCCCGGGCGGGCAGGGGCGAGGGCCGCGGGGGAGAGCGGATCCCGGGCCTGGGGTGGTGATGCGGGAGAGGGAGGGCTGCGGGGTCTGGCGCGGAGGAGGCCGGGCGGGGTGGCAGCCTGAGGCCCCGCCGGGCTGCGGAGAGGCGGAGGCTGGCCCTGCGGGTCGGCGGGCGGGGCCGGGGTGGGCGCCCAGGCTCCGGGACGGGGCCCCGCGGAGCGGCCCGCTGGGGCTGCGGGTGGCCGGGCCGCGCGGCCGCGGCTCCAGGCCTCGGGGAGGCTGTGCGGGAAGTGCGGAGGCCGGGGACAAAATGGGCGCCGGGGCCTTCTGCGCCTTCCCTGCTCGCCGCGCGCACGGGGCCTCCTCCGGCCAACCCCGCCCCGCCGTCGTGCAGAGGACGCGGGCGTCCCAGACCCTGGGGTCCTGCAAGGATCGCGGGGGCTCGGAGCTTTGAAAGCCCGAGCCAGGAAGGCTGCGGGTGTCGCCGGCTCCCGTGGCTTTCGCTGGACTTTTAAGTCTGGAAAATTCCCGTCCCGATGGGCTCCGGGTTTCTGCTAGGTGATGCAAGGCGATGGCTTTTCCATTTCCTGCGGCCAGCTTTTAGCCCCCCGCGCGAAAACCAGCCCTCTAGACCCTTTGACTTCTCCTTAAAAGACACAGTGGGGAGAGAGCAAACGCTTTGATTACTGTTGCAATAGTTAAATAAGATTAGTAAGCCTGAAGCGTTAGTACCTTGCTGCCCACAAGGAATGCAACATCTATTTTGTTCAGTCAAGTTAGGCTCCTCATTAGATTTGTTCAAGAAACTGGTGGCTTGAGGGGGGGGGGGGGGAGGAGAACCTTTCTGCTAACTAACGACTTACAGCCTCAAAAAACCCCAAGGTTGCCCTGGAGGGTCATGTGAGTCCCAATTGACATAAGTAACTCTAATGGGAAGTAACAGTTTAGGAGTAAGATTTACTTCTTATCTACTATCAATAGAGTCTTTAAAAAAACACTTGTTGAGAAATTACCTATACCAGACTCAACGACCTTGTGTTGGACTTTGGTCAGCCTTAACTTTTTCCCCCTACCAAAATAGCTGGTGGGCTTTAACTCCATACCTTGCCGTTAGGCCTCGCAAGCCTATTGCTGAGAGCCAGCAAGAAAACCTACTGTGAATCAGTGGATCCTGATTCCGAGACTGTTGTGTTTCAAAAGCTGTACATCATTCTGGGAGCAGGACTTCTCCTCTACCTCCTTCACAGCAGCTAATCGGTTTGATCCACAGACTGCTACTAGCGTTCCTTCCTTCATCCCATATGACTTTGTAATTCACATTCCTTTAAACTCACAAAGTCGGTGTTAGGTGCACCACTTGAAAAAACGGAAGCAAGTCACTGTCTTGGAGTTGATTCCAGCTCGTTGGCCATAAAGACTAAAACTGGTCCTTCAGGTTTCCCAGACATCAAGGGGATCAACACCCCCATCTTTGCCCCTTGGAGGGGCTAGAGGTTTCCAATCTCTGATCCTCTAGTTGACAGTTCTGTACCTAGCTGGCTATGCCACCAGGGCTCCTTGACCACTTTAAGAATATTAAAGTCATATATATATTTATATTCATCAATACTCAGTTCTAATTAAGGTGGCCTGACTAGAGGTGGGCATACAGATTATGTTGTTCACTTTGGTAATGTTTTCCCTGAGGTAAGTGTGAGTTCATTTAGTAAGCCTAATGAGTCAGCCAGAGTTCTCTTACAAAACAGATATTTTTCTTTTAATTCATGATGCTTAATTTAGACAAAGTTTGCCTTCCATATTTCTGAAATGTGTATTACCAGTAATGTTGGAAAATGAGATAATTTTTAAAAATCCATTTGCTGTGTTGATTATTTTTTAAAGATAAGTACTTTTATTAAGTACAGGTATCTTGTGCAGATGGTTGGATTTCCTTGGATAGCATAAATAAGAAGGCCTGGAAGTTGTCATCACACATCTAGTTCTTAGTATTTTTTTTTTGAATAAAAAAAGGCAAATCCTTTGGATTTAAGTGCTTCATCTGAAAAATGACCTGATTCCTCACTCTTAACCTTCTAATATACATTTAAGACTCATCACTAGTTTTATTAAAATTAAGGCACATTTGAATTTGGAATAAATAGCAACTTTTCGTTTTGTTTTGTTTTGTTTTGTGGGCATCACTGCCTCTGGTGGTCGTGGGTGCTACCCAGGACCGCTCCTGAGAGCCGCTGCTGGATTTCAACTACCAAATCCTCAGGCTGCAGTCCCGCACTCAACTTATGCCACCGGGGCTCAGCCCTAAATATCAACTTGACTGCACTAACTTTCCAGTGCAGATTAGGATCCAAAGTCATTTTTTTGTTATTAATGCATGCCAGGATCCTTCTCGTTAATTTTTTCACGAACAAGAATGGAAGGCTTTGGGGAGCATCTGGGTGTTACAAACAAGAATTGCTCAGCTACTAGCAGAAAGGTTGACATTCAGATCCACTTGCCAAGGGCACATCTGAAGACTGGCCTGGCCTTTTACTTCCGAAGTGCTGTTGAACATCCTGGGCAGCCATGCTCTGTAAGAGTCATGAGGGGTCACCAGGAGTCAGAACTGGCTCTTGGGGTAACTAAAAAAATCAAGAAAATGAGGGGCTGAAATTTTTTTAAATTCATGGCCAAATTGAATGAAAAGAAACAGCCTCACATGCAGATTATATAGCATATTAAAGTTCTAGTCTGTAGGTCTGGATTGGCAGATGCCTTGTAAATCCCCTTCCTTTGATTCTACTTACATAACAAATATACTTGCATATGTCTTTTCACTAATGTTTGCTTTTCTTTTTAAAAGGAACTAAAATTGGGACAGATGATAAGAACCTAATCCAGTTCAGCCCCTTGAAAACATGAGAAAATCATGTGTGAAAATAAACTTAGCCCACTCAAAAAGTTTTTTTTTTTCAATCAAAGTACAATATATGACTTTTCCCACCTTGAATGATGCTGTTCTGTAGAATGTTCTGGAAGATTTCTGTAAGCATTGTAGCTGTGCATAAACTCAAGAACCAAACACTGCCATTGAGTTGGTTCCAACACCTAGTAATCGTATGGGAACGGTCCCCGTGTGTTTCCCAGAGCAGATCGTTACGGCGCAGAAAGCCTCAACTCGGTCCTGTGGAGTGGCGCGTGGATTTGAACAGCTAACCTTGTTGGCAGCTCATTTGGAACATTCTTGATTTAAAACTAGACTCATTCTGATTGAATTCTATAAATCAAGAATTAGGAATTTTGTTTTTTACTTTTAATAATCACCTATGGAAAAGTATTATTGTGTCTGGGTTACTTCACACATAGTTCTTTGGATTAAGTTATGGATGCTTTTTTTTTTAAGTGAAATCTGTGGCATTTCATCTCGGGCAAAAATGGTTGGAATATGGAGTCGTTGGGTTGAAAAAGTAGCTCTTGGAAAGCTTTCTAGGGGCACTGTACTATAGTACGAACGCTGGTCCATTTGAGGGAACAGCGCTGGACCTTGGGTCTGGGTGACATACGCATGCCTACTGCTTTCTTTAAGACACCCTTTGGTCTCATTATGTTTTTGTTAGAGTTAATAGAGTTTGTAAGATCTTTGGTTAAATCAATTGAATTCCAAAGGCAACTTCAGGCAGCCTGCAAAGAGAGCATGTATTGATTTCATTTGCGCAGGCTCGCTGTGCAGTGGGTTCAGCGCTGGACTGCTCAGGGAAAGGTCAGTGACTCCCACCCGTGAGCCGCTGAAGGAGAATGATGCACTGCCTGCTGCTGTGACGATGGACAGTCAGAAAGCCTGCAGAGCAGTTCCCCTTTTCCCCTTAGGGCCACGGAGTAGGACGCAACCCTTCAGCAGTAGGTTTATCGCTCTAGAAACCCTTTGGTCTGTGTCTGAAGGTAAAAGCAGTTTGAAATGGGTTGTTAAGTATTTTTTTAATCAGCATTTACAAATTGAACCCTTTTAAATATTTTACATAGATGCCCATTGACAAAAATCCATTTGTAAGAGCTCTCAAATTACTAAATGGCTTTTGATTTGTTGCTGTTGAGAATCTGCGCTACAAAACTTGTACCATTCCAGCATTGCTCCATGTTCCAGTGACGTTGCTTCTGTCCTTTAAGTCGGGCCACCATTCTCACCCTGCTTTTCTAAAAGATTTCTCCCACATTGACATGAGCTTTCTCACTGCCATCAAGTCCATCCCAACAACCTAAGACCGTGTAGAACTGTCCTTGTGGGGTTTCGGTACTGGAACCCCTGGAAGAGAACTATCTTTTCTCTGCAGGAGCAGCTGGGGAGTTAGTAGCCTCACGTGTCACTACTGCACCACGAGAGCTCCCACAGATTCCACATCCGCCTCTTGATTCCTGTCTCTCCTTCCTGTCTTCAAGAGATGAGACACCACTTGTACCTTACATCAGGGGTCCTCAAACTGCGGCCCGAGGGCCACATGCGACCTGCTGGGTCTCGCCGCCTCGGCTGCCCTGCTTAACAGCCAACTTATCCCGAGCCCACAGTGAATTTGTTAATAATTTAACTATAGTCTGGCCCTCCAACGGTCTGAACTGGCCCCCTGTTTAAAAAGTACGAGGACCCCTGTCTAATAGGGAAGTCTTTCAGACCTCAGGCACAAAGCAGTGAAATAGGAGATAGAACGGAAGGACTAAGCCTGTTAGGTCAGTTAATGAAGATATCCTTCCTTGAAACCCTAATCTTACACCTTCAAACCAAAGAACCAAATCCCATAAGGTGTTCGTTGTGTGTAAGCAGATTCAGCAAGTGTACTTTTTTTTAAGTCTTTATATTTCTCATGCAACATTTTCCAATTCAACATTTTCTGTATGCACATCTTAAAGCAATTTCAATCTACTCTGCAGTCCCACACCCTTAATCAGTTTGATTTTCCCATCTCTGTTACCCTTTTTTGCCCCGTCTTCTTATATGAAGTCATATAATAGCTGTGATTGTCTTATTTCACTTAGCATAATGCCTTCAAGCTCGAGCCATACAGAAGCATGTATTAAGACTTCATTTCTTCTATTGGCTGAATAATTAATATTCCACTGTATGTATGTATCCCATTTTATTTTTCCATTCATCTACTAATGGCAATTAGCTTATTCTGTTGACTGCTGTAGTGTTGTGGTAAACTTAGCTGTATGCGTTTGTTGGGCCTTTTGTTTTTCATGTCTGCCTTTAACCTTTGGGAGAGATGCATGCACAAAGGAGTGGAATTGCTAGGTCATCTCTACTATTCATATTTTAAGGCACGGTCTCTTTCCTTTGGTGGCTGTACTATCTTATTCCCACTCTCAGTTGTCCCTCACCTCGCCAACATTAGTTAATTTCTGGTTTTTGTTTTTTATCTCAGCCATTCCCTGGTGAGAGTATGATGCTGTTTCAAAATAGTGCTTCTGATTTGCAGCTCTCTGATGGTGTGCCCTAGGATAGCACTAGACTGTATGGAAAGGTCAGTGGTTTGAACCTGCCAGCTTCTCTGTGGCAGAAAGATGTGACGGGGCAGTGCTAATCTGTCCCAAGGGTCACTATTGGAATTGACTCAGTGGCAGTGGTGAGGGTTTTTTGGTAATGCTAAGCATCTTTTTATGTGTTTGGTGGCTTTTTGATAACATCTTTGGGAAAATAACGAAGTTTTTTTTTGTCATGTTATGCTTGGGTTATTTGTCTTTTTTATGTGTTGTCTAGTTGCTGTCTCAACTGTGTATGCCCACCACAAGTGAATTCACATCTGTTTTCTTCCCTATTTGTGTGAGACTCGTCAAATGCAGGAATAAATGTTCAAATTTTTTGAGTTGATGAAAATTTTTTCCTGTGGGCATTGCATCTGTTTTCACAATCATTTTTAAGAGGCCACTCAGAAAAGATGAGGCCCCCTCCCTAAGCTGATAGCATCTTCAAAGAAAACTTATTTTCCACAGAAGACCTTATTCATTGATTCAGAGGTTAGGACTCCTAACATATCTTGGGGGTGGGACATAATTATAACAGCAGTGTTAGGACTGCTCAGCATATTCTTTCCATCTTTCTTTGGTCCTCCCTGTGTCGTTCAATATTTTCCCATATCCTTCAATGTTACAACTTAGGGATGAAGTTTTCTGATCTCTTTTAGCTTGAGATATGAGCATGTTCTTTTCCCTTTTGGGTTTCTAGCTCTTGGTCTCTTCAGATTACATTACAATGCTTTATTCTGTCTCAAACCCAACTCACTGCCATTGAATCAGTTCTGACTCACTGCGACCCTATTTAAAAAAACAACAACAAAACACTGCCATTGAGTCCATGTCAACTCATTACAGCCCTAAAAAGCAGGATAGAACTGGTTTTCAGGCTGTAACTAACCCTTTATGGGAGTAGAGAGCTTATCTTTCTCCCTGACAGTGGCAGTGGTAGCTGCAAATCTTTGTGCTTTGCAGTTTGTTTTGGTTTGCCTATCAGAAGCAAGTTTCTTGTACTCTATATCTTTAAGAATTTGAAATCATTTATGATCACAGAGCTGGAAACGTTGGGAATCTCAGAGGCAGATTAAACAAGTGTCGTGTGATCAGCCACAAATTGGGCATGCAGCTAGCTCAAAGGTGTAGAAAAGTGGCAGAACACCTACTCCTGTCCTGCCTGTTTGTTCTCATTGTGCTGATGACCTCAGCTGCCATCACAGACCTGGAGGAGGCAAGGTGGAAACACATGGAAGGGAAATCAATCCTGAGCTGCTTTTCTCAGGAGGTAATACATTGACACAAATAAACCACCTTGTGGACCAGAAACAGCAACAACCACCGTAAAATCAAGGTCTTTAACCCAAGGAACTTCATGGCTTGTGGTTTATGACTAATCGTCTGGGCTGCTAATGAAAAGGTAAGCAGTTCAAAACTGACGGTTGCCCCATGGGGAGAGAGAAGACTTTTTACTCCTATAAAGATTTTCAATTTTGGAAACCCACAAGGGCAGTTCTGTTCTGTCCTATAGTGTTTGAGGTATCGTGTTTGAGCTGGAATCAAATTGATGGTGATGAGTTTGGTTTGGTTTTGGATCCTCTAACACACACCCAATACTGTGCTTTGAATCTTGCTTTCTTATCCCTGGGGGACTGATTCTCCCTAGCAAGAACCTGGGTGGCTTTGGTGTTATGGGTTGAATCATGACTTCCCAAAAAATAGCAACATCCTAAACCCTGTACCTGTGAATGTGACTCTCTTTGGAAATAGGGTCTTTTGTTATGTAATTGAAAGTGCTGCAGTGCCTGCCATTTTGTCAATGATTTCAATTCACAGTGTCTATAGAGTAGAACTGCCCCATAGTGCCATTTTTTGGAAGCAGTCAGCCACATCTTTCAGCCTCAGAAATGCTGGTGAATTCAAATGTTTGACCTTACCAGCTGAGCTCACTTTTTTAACAATCGTTTTATTGGAGGCTCATACAACTCTTAATCTCAATTCATACATGCATCTGTTGTTTTAAGTACATTTGTACATTAGTTGCCCCTCATCACTCTCCAAACATTTTCGTTCTGCTTGAGCCCTAGTTCTCACCAGCTGAGCTCGTAACCACACTCATAAAAGACAGGCTATCCAGGAGGGCCTGCTGGAAGACACTTGTCATGGGGTGTGGGATTCAGAAAGCTATCTCTCAAGTTTTCTCCCCCACATATGCATGCCAGACCTAAGACGCTGCTTGCTACACATGGTAAACGCTATACTTGGAGGTTATTGCATGCAGGCCAGAGGTTATTCTCCCTAAGGGTTATCAGCCATCTTAGAGCAATCAGACTATATCGTCTGTCCCATCCTAAGTAGGGCCCATTCCTTTATGATAAGGATGGATTGTTTTCCCAAGATTAGGTTTCCATATTGAGTTTAGGGTCCACCCATCTTGTCACCTGTGTACCCCTAATCTCCCCCTTCCTATTGTGCGTACACCCTTAGCTCATCCCCTTTCTGTCATGTGTATGCCAATTGTACAGCCCCTTCCTGTGACGTGTGTGGTCACCAGTAATCACAGCCCTAAGAATATATAGACCTTGGTCAGAAATACAGAGGAGGTGCTCTCTTCTGCCCTCTCCTCCTCCTGAATCCCCACGTGGACCACCAAGAAGGGCTGAGGTGAGCATGCTACCATGAAATGTGTGACTCCTTGATTTTACTTTCTCTTCGATCTCTCATTCTCTATAACTTTACTATAATCTTTGTAGTTTAACCATACAATTGCACCTACTGGATCCGTGATAGTGTGAGGAGCTGGTCTTCCCCCACATTGGGGATGATAGGGAGAGGGAGTTTTAGAATATATATATATATAACCTATGAGACCTGAGGATAATTGCTTGGCCTAAAGTCATTGTGTCTCTTCATACTCTTGCTAGTGAAGTTACATCTAATTAGAGCCATGTGTTTTAAATTGTGTAATAGCCTGTTAATATATTGTGAAATCAGTTAATTGTATGACCAAGCTTTTTTAGATAGTAGATAATATCTGTGCATTGCGCACAATAAAGGTAAATATTACTTTTCAGTGTAGGTGTCTATTGGGCTTCTATGTAAATTATTTCTCATTGAAGTCAAAAGATTTGAAGATCACTAATAAAAAGGAGAAGATGAACTACCGTATAAACTCAAGTATAAGCAAACCTGGATGTCAGCGGAGGCATATAACTTTACCACAAAAACAATGTTAAAAACGTTATGAAAAACTCCTCTAATTCACGAGTATATGTCGTAGGTTGAGGATCAGGAATATGGCTTGTTGAAATGACTGTTAAGGTGGGCTGGAACAAGCAATTTTCCCTTGTAGGACTTTTGTTTCATCATCTACAAAGTAAGGAAGTTGGGGCACTTCCTTACACTGCCTCTTCAATCCAAGGCACCAGTTCATTTACTCGGTCACCAGAGTACCTACCGTGTCACCAGCAGTCTAGGAGTCCCAGAGCTGTAGTTGTCCTGGATGGCATTCACCAAAATGTTGGTAGTGTGAATCCATCCGCATGCTTCAGAAGGAGCCTGGTGATGAATGTCCGAGAGGTGGCAGCTGTGGGGAGCCCTGTACACAGTTCACTCTGACATACAGGGCATCACCGTGAGTCCCAATTCACTTGTTGACAACTAAAGTGGTATTTGCGGGCGGACAGGAGGGTTACAGTAGTATATGAAAGTGTTCATGTCTATCTACTGTAAGGCAACAGCAGAAGACTAGAAATGTAAGTTCAGTGCAAAAGATACTATTGCAAAGAATATTGCAAGGAAAATAGTTGGTGGGTATCATTTTGGAGATGAGAAAGAGCATCCTGAAGCAAGAATATTAGAAAGTAAAATAAAAGAAAGCTTGAGACAGGTATACATGCTTGATGTATGAGGGACTTCAGCATATTTGTGGAGAATAGGATTAAAAGATAATGGCCTGTTACAATAAACGCTGTTGTGGGTGTAGAAGAGCCCAGGAGGCTGGTGGGAAGAAAGTCGTTCATGGGAGTGAGCAGGTGCTAAGGTTTTCAGTAGCCATTGCATTGTGGGGAATCCTAGTATTTTCAATAGGTCAACAGTTTTGAATAGAGAAATGACTTAATCTAACGGAAACGTTTAACACAATCACTATTGAAAATAGATATGGGAAAGGGACAAAAATAGAAACTGGAACAGTAATTAGGAAATCACTGCAATAAAGTAGGTGACATATAGTGAGTTGTGCCAGTATAGATATGGCGAGGAGTGGTCACAATCACAGATTTTGGAGTTACAGGTCAAAGACATGTGTATATGTTATTTTTTCTTATAATTTCATGAGGTTCCAGTCTTAGGAACATCAACCACAGCTCAGAGAATTAAGAAACTATAATTTAAAAATAAATATATTTGTATGATTTTGATTAAGATTTAATTTTAAAGCATGGTGTAAAAAACAGTAAAATAATTAAACTCAGCTCTCCACAGCGTCACCTCTCTTCTTCCTAATGAAGACTTCCCACTACTGTAATTATTTGGATTCATTAAATTTACCAAACTCTTTAACCCTTCTCCTTTTTTTAGTCTCACACTAGTTATAGGCAATTTAATGCCTCACACACTACACATTAAAACGTTCAACCCTTCACAGCACATTCATGTTACAGAATGCACAGTTCTAACAAGAAGACGTGATGACAGAATGGGTTTCAAACACAAGTCTGTTTAAAAAGCATCATGGAAACTAAACTTTAAACACTCGAATCATTCAAATTCATGACTGATTTCAAATTGCTATGTTGTATTAAGGATACAAAAACAAGCCACCCACACCCACCCTACCCATCGCCCATCACATGGAATGTTATATTGATACATGAGATAGTCAAATCTTACCACAATATAATATCCCCCTACTTTCTGGTTGTACCAAAAAATAAACAACCAGTTAATTTTGCAATCAGTTATCTCACAGTTTTAAAAAAAAGAATTCATACTTTCAAATGAGATGAAGTGGGATTTCCTCCTTTAAAATGTTTCTAATGCTACTAAAAACTTGCATTTCAAAATAGTTAATAAAAATACTTCGCTGGCTTGTACAAGAAGGGAGATAACAGGGCCAGCTGATAAGACATGGTAGGTAGGAATTCATCAGACTTGGCTTCTTTTTCTCCCGCTTCACCAGAGGCTGGACCCTCCTGATTTTTTCCTTACTGTATTTTCAGCAGGCACAGCTTGCTTAGATCTTGGTTCACTACTTCGTTCTGTTTTCCCTTTGCTTCCCCTTTCCCTTTTGTTTACACTTTTTGTGTGAAGATTTTTCTCTGCTGCTGCCTTTTTGCCTTCATCTCCACTCTGGCAGGCACAGATTTCGCCGGAAGCTCACGATCTGCGGGGCTCCTTCCCTCACTGCTCCGTTAGCAGAGCTGATCTTCCTTTTGGACATCTTGGCTGTAGGGAGAGCTGGGGTCAGATGCCTGCTGTCCAAGGGCCACTGAAAACTCTCGCAAGACAGGGTTGCCTGGCCCCTGCTGCTCTGCCTGCCCAGGTGTAGATTACGTTTCCCTTTCTTACATAATTTTTCCCCTAGCGTTGATAATTGGCTCACTTTAGAAATGTGTTCAATTTGGAGCATGCTTGACAATCTTCCTATGGCCAAATACAATAACCTTACCCGTTCCCCAACCCCACACCCCTGTGATGGTCCTCTCAAGACTCTCTCCCATCCTGTGTGAATTGTGAGTGATTTTCTAAGCTTGTCACTTTCAGTATCATTTTAGGACTCCCTTCTCTGCTCGGTTATTCTGATTCTGCCTTCAATTTCTTGCCTTTTTCATTATTCTCCCTACCTGGAATGCTTTCCTCACTAGCTCTGTAGAAAAGCATACAAGGAAAGAAGTTCTTTGGAATACTTATTTGTTTGTAGGAATACTCTCCCATCTGTTGATTCTTTAATGCTAAAGGAGTCTGTGTTAAATAGTTGCTTCATTGTTGACAATCTGATATTCTTGAAATCTTTTGTTCTTGGTGAGATATTTATCTCATTAAAAGATTACAGTAGTACATTTTAGTGTGTTATTTTAAATTTAGTGATGTGTGTGTGTGTGTGTGTGTGTGTAGAGTGAGAGAGAGAATTGGGAGAGTTTACATACTCTGTGTAGTTTGGTAGAAATCATGCCAATGTGTGTCAACTTTGCTTTTTATATTTATCTGGATTATGGACATAATGCATGTTCATTTGCAGTCCCAAGAATGCAGTTTTCAAGTTTTACAGAATATAAAACTAAAACAAACAAATGTGAACATTTATACAAACATTGAACCTGTTTGTTTTATAAACTACATTTACAAAATAAATAAACTGCTTAAAAGTACCCTATTTTTTTGGACAAATGTGTTGCAGACTGCTGTGCAAGTTCTTTTGAGTTGTGCATTGTGTAGTCTCTTCTGTGTGATGATTCACTCGTACCAGCTAGCCCTCAGCAGTTAACGTGATTGCCCCTGCGACTTCTGTGTAAGAGTTTGTGTGTAATCAGACTTTCAGAACCTAATCCATGGCTGCTTGAAAATAATAGTCCTTCCTTGTTTGTGAATTGTAGCAGTTTCTCTTAAATCAAGTCCATTTTGTTTCAAATCTGCTAACTTTTTATCTGGTCAATGTGTTGATTTCTGACAATACTATTAATGGTTTCAATTATTTTATTTTATTTTTGGTTGCTAATATTTAATCTATTTAAAGCTAGAAGAACTTAAATAAGTTTATTATTAAATATTTCACATTAATATATTTGCATTCTGCTCCATGTGTTAGCTCATATTTCAGCAATTCCTACTAGTTTCCAGGTATTTATTTTAGTCAGATTTATTGAAGAATATAATAAAACTCACGTTTTGCTAAGCATACAGTTCTGTGATTTTTTTTTACCAAATATATAAAGTTATCTGACCACCATTATAATCATGATAATAGACTATATCTTTCATTCCAAGATGAGCCCTTGGTATTAGCTCTTTCCCTCCCCCCTCCACCTCCACCTAGAAAATTATTTCTTAAGTTTTTAAAAGATAAAAGTTTGGAAAATAAAATGTACCTCAAATAATGACCTAAGTTTCAATAGCATCACAAGTAATATCTTGAAAGGCATTTAAAATCTTGATGTGGCTTACTAGTGAATTTTGATGGCTTCATATTTTTATTAACACCTTTTTAAAGTTTATTGTGAATTGGGTAGTTTACCGAACAGATCATCAGTTTTGTTTCTTTTTGCAGTGCAACAACTCATACACATTTTGCTTCATTTCATTCATTACAATGCCTGCAGTGCAGCCTCACTGATTCTGCTTCCTTTGTGTGTTTCTAGCCTCCACTTAGCTTCTAAATCCTTCTAGCTTGTCCTAGAACAGTGGTTCTCAACCTTCTACTGCCACGACCCTTTGCAGTCCTCATGTGGTGGTCACCCTCCCCCCAACCAGAAAATTATTGTTGTTGCTACATCATAACTGTAACTTTGCTGTGGTTATGAATCAGGCGACCCCTGTGAAAGGGTCATTTGACCTCCAAAGAGGTTGCGAGCCACCTGTTGAGAACTGCGGTCCTAGAATAAAATGCTGCCCTCATGATGATGGTGTCATGGTTACGTGTTGGGCTGCTAATTCCAAGGTCCACAGTTCGGCAACCAGTAGAGTCACCGTCTGGGGAGTACACCGACTGGGGGAGCCCGAGCCAGTCCTTACAGGTCGCCATAGTTTGGTATGCCACTCCCTGGTATTGTTGTTCCCTTTACAGACCCTAAACCCCTTATTGTTTGGTGGAAGATTGAGGCGCATCACTGATTTCAGTTCTTGACCACATGGATGGCTCAGTTCAGTAGTTTCTGGGGGCTCCAGCAGGCTCTCGTTCTCGGTCATGATTGTGAGTTTGATTCCACCTTTTCTTCCCGTTCTATTTAGAACCTTCTAACCTAGTGTGACCCCTCTCAGCGTAAGTTTGTAGAGGCTAGTCAGGCACCATCTAGTTCTTCTGGCGTCACATAGCATCTTAATGTGCAAGACTAATGAGGTTCTTTGTATCTTCGAGTTTCATCATTCTCCACTGGATAGAAAGAAACCGATAGTTGACCTTTAGATGGCCACTGATAAGACCCTAGTTCTACTCACCCAAGTAGGTTGTAGAACATTGTCTCTATGGAGTAAGCTGTATGGGGCCTTTTTATTTTGCTTATGTATTCTTGATAGGTAGATGTTAAGCTCAGTTATTTATAGATACTAAAATATTTGTTATAATAAAGTAAATGAAACTTTGTTTAGAGTCCTCTAAAATCATAATAAATGGTAGTACCTTGCCCATTCTATTTACAACATTAGACATGTGTATTATGAATTGATGAATAAGTTCTTTTCCCTTTTCTTTTGTAGATGTGGTGGTACAGTGGGAGCTATTTTGACATGTCCACTGGAAGTTGTGAAAACCCGCCTGCAGTCATCTTCTTTGACACTTTATATCTCTGAAGTTCAGCTGAACACCATGGCTGGAGCTAGTGTCAACCGAGTAGTTTCTCCTGGACCTCTCCACTGCCTGAAGTGAGTACACTTGTTTTTGTCTGTCCTGCCACATGGGGAAGGTTTCTCTAAGTTGTACTCTTAAGGAGCAGTAGTGCCCAATGAAGGGGGAAAATTAGATGAATTATACAAATAGAATATTATTCTGAAATCATGTATCTGGAATATACATATTTATCTTGTGTATTTTTTTTCCTTAAAGCTCCTTAATATATTTTGGAACATAGTGATTTAATGTTAACTCTTTTTAACTATGTCTTTAATTTCAAAAATTTGCACAGAGCAAGTATATTCATGTAATGCCAGCCTATCATTTTTATATAACCTCGAAAACTAAGTCACTGGTAGAAAGATGAGGCTTTTTGTGCCTCCAAGGATTGACAGCCTCAGAAACCTAGAGGGGCAGTTATACTCTCCTTGTAGGATCTCTCTGAGTTGAATCAGCTTGATGGCAGTATGTTTAGTTTGGTAAAAAACTTAATTGAGATTTAAAGTAGAATTCTACTGATTTTAAAATGCTACTCCATGTTGATTTAGTATTTCTTGGTGGTTTAAGAAATAATTTATATGTGAATTTTATCATACTTTATTATGTTACCAATCAAAATTGAAATTTAAAACTACAAAAATAAGATTATATATCTTTAAACGTAGCGATGGAACTAAATGTTTTGTGTGTTGTCTTATCAGTTCACTTGGTACCTACTCTGTTTGAGCTTAGTTCGGTAGTGTTTATTTTGTAGTGGCAAATAAACTGCTCTGTTTGTTCACCTTCCCTATCAAACGATTTCATCACTCTCTTTAAAAAAAATTAGTTACTAAGTACATGGATAAGTAGAATAAAATTGTGAACAATTTTGAATTACCACTCTTATCGATAGTTGTAAGAACTTTCGAACATTTTCATATCTTATTTTTGACATTGTACTCAGTACTTCTTAGAAGTCTACCTTTCCTTTCTAGAGGTATTATACTATGTTCAGGGTCTTCAAAAAGGTTACGGAGTTGAAAGGCAATGTGACCCCCCTGTCTTTTGTTTACTGTTTTCTGCCTTTCCTCAGAGTAACTTTAAGAATCCTTCTGGGCACTGTGGACATTTTTGTTTTTCAGACTTAGCAGTGTCTTAAGTGAAACTTAAGATGTTTCAACTGCCCTTACTATACAATTGGACCTGAAAGTCTGCATTGTCTTTGTTTTTCCTTCTCTCTAGTCTCATCCCCCTTATTTCCTTTCTTCCCCCTTATTTCTTTTCTTACTCAAGGGCACTGTCAGCTTTATGACTGTTCCTGCTGCTTTTTTTTAAGTCTTTATGATTGAAATGTAATTTGCATACCATAAATTCAACCATTTAATGTATACCCTTTAGTCAATTTTAGTATGAAAGGACTTCAAAAGGTTTGTGAGAAAATTCTATTATCTTTTAATTCCATTTTCCCACAAACTCTTTGAAGTCCTGAATATTCAGAGTTGTATTGCCACATCACAAGTCTAAATCTAGACCTTCTTATAATGAAAAAATAGCCCAATACACATCAGCAGTCATTTTCATTCTCCCTCTTCTCAGCTTTAAAAAACTTGTACCTTTGAGTCAATTCAAATTCATGACCACCTTAAGACAGGGCAGATCCGAACGATCCCTTAGGGGTTTCCAAACACCACCACGTCTCTGACCAGTATTTTCAGCCAAACACAGCTGCCAATTTTCTCTCTCTAGGGATGCGTTTTCTAGATATTTCATGTTTAGCATGTATCTTTATTGCCTTAGGTATTGTTTAGGTATACCTATGAAAGCCAGAACACACGTACAGTGGAAACTCATCTGAGAAGGAAAACGTATTTTCCACTAGTAGAGAGCAAAAGGAAAGTGAAAAAACTGTACTTTGTCAAAGGCAGAAAAGTTGAATCACCTGGAAAAACAAGGCAGTTCTCTTGCATTTCAGGTTTCGCTGCATCATGTTTATTCATCAGCTGATGGCATTTGGCTTGCTCCCTTTTGGTGTAAATGACAACTGCTAATGTTTTGGGTAAACTCATTGCCATCATAACAACCATATAGGACAGGGTAGAACTGCCCTGTGAGTTTCTGAGCCTGTGTTTATGGGAGTAGGAAGACCCAGTTTTTCTCTCAAGGAGTACCTGTTCACTTGACCTCCTGACCTTCTGGATCACAGCTCAGTTTGTAACCATGGGTCCTTGTGCTGTTGGATGGACATAGGTTTTCCACCTAAGAGGGATTTGTCACGTGCAACTTTATGCTTAACATTTTAAAGGATTGGCAATGTGTTTTCAAAAGTGAGTGTATCATTTTACATACTAACTAAGAATAAATTAGAGTCCCAATTTCCACACTTCTTTGACAGCACTTGCTATTTTATCTGTCACTTTGATTATAGCTATTCTTATTCTAATGGTCATAAAGTGTTAGCTAATTTCCTAACCAGGAATCCTAAAAGGTTTGTGGGGGAGCTTTAATAAATGAAATTATATGCAAAGTTACATTTTAAAAAAAGAACACTTCCTTAATTTCTCGCAGGGTTTCATGATAAGGAAAGACTTATCATCAAGTCTTTAAAATGTGCCTCATATCTGTTTTTCTTAACTTTATTTCCACCTAAGTAATTTGCTGTAGAACCTTCAAAGCTTGTCACTAAACAAAATTCGGCTTCATACCCTCGCAGTCCTGCCTTCAAGGTTTTAAATAGCCTTAAGCATCAGCTACCTTTCAACAAATCATTCTTTCTTATTTTTTAATGAGCTATCTTTAATTATTATTCATACATATGAGGCTGTTTCTCACAGTTTACATATGGGAATTCAGCATGATCCAAACTCAAGTATCCATTTCTCATATTCTTCTGTCTGCAGCAGATATTGATTTGGAAGCCTTTTTAAAAGCTATTTCAAAGTCATCCATAGTTGTAGGTATTAGATGTGAGAAAACATCTGACATGGTTGGATAACTTTGTATCAGTCTCTATCCTGCGATTTTCAACCCCAGAAAGCCTTCCCCAACTGAGACTTATCTCTGTTCCCTTCAGTTCATCTAGCTTTTCCAGAATAAGCTGTTACACTCTTCTCATGACTGGTCTGCAAATTTCTGTCTCCCCTATTCTAGCTAATCATAGACAGCTCTTGGCAACATAGTGGAGGGAGAAATGTTAATAGAGGAACCATTTTAGTACTTAACTTAAAGGATAGTGGATTAACAGCTTTTTCCCCCCATATCATGTCCATAGAGTGACTGGATGAACTAGAATTGCTATTGAAGAAAGGGCCTCAAGTGCAGGAAGCGGGGAGACATGTTGCTAATTGAGAATTGACTTTGCTGAGGAAGGTAATAAAATCGAGGGTATTGAACATGATGGGAGTGATATTAATGAAAATGGAGACATCTGTGTCCCATCTTTAAACTTTCAGGAAAGAAGCTTAACAGAGGTTTTATTATTATCAGTTGTCAATAGTTTATGCTGTATCAAGAAAATGATGTTTATAAAATAAGAAAAAATAACCCAAATAAATGTACATATTAATAATAGAAACTTTATGTATTTAGGCCCTAAGTTTGTAACACAAAATAAATAAAGTGCCAGGCTTTGAAGAACATTTTTTTCCTAAATAAGTTCTTTTTCTTACAGGATGATCTTGGAGAAAGAAGGGCCTCGTTCCTTATTTAGAGGATTGGGCCCCAATTTAGTGGGGGTGGCTCCTTCCAGGTAAAAAGAAGCAAAACAATAAGTGTGGTCATTTTTTCCTCCCATGTTTTATGGTACAATTACAATTCTAAATGCAATTGTTTATAAATCTTGATTTAAATGTTTGTGCAAAGTTACATTATTTGATTTTCTTTTTAAGAATTTCAGGTACCATATGCAATTGAGGATAAGCTGAACTTTAAAGCACATTACTAATGCAGTTTTTGTGGTAAAATTAGGTGCCTCAGTGAATATTCAGGTTGGCTTATACTCAAGTATATATGGTACTTAACAAAAAAAATTTTTAATATACCATAGATTATTTATTCTGTAGCAGGAAATGGTACTCGGTATTTCAAAGACTGGAAATTGGTACCATTAGATAAAGCAGTGGTTAAAGGAGTATGAAGGGTATGTACAACAGTGTGAGGGAGATATATAATGTTTGCATTAAATATTTAAATGATTGATACATAGTCTTTGGGGTAGAAAAAGAAATGTGGCCATTTAAAGCTAAAGTATTAAAAAGTGTTATGTTTTATAAGTTAGCATTTTGAGCAGTCATTTACCTAAAATTCCATGGATGGAATTAGAAGTGTGTTTTTTTTTTTTTTGGTTTTTTTTGGCTTTGTATCCAATGTTTAAAATACTGAACATAACATTTATCTTTACATTGCACAGAATAGGAGATATTAAATACTTACACGGTAAGACTGGAAATTCTCTTAGAACCAGGTACTTTGTACTCAGGTTTCCTGGACAAATGATTTTATCATCCTCTGCTCGTAAGCGGTGAAAATTTGTATAAGTATAGACTCATAGATTATTTTGATGCTTGAGTACATTTTGTTCATTTCAAACCAGTGTTCACATATTTAAAAATCTGTCTACAAAAAATAACCAATATTTTAAGTAAAAGTATCTGTTGGGCCCCAGAGACTTAATTTTTAGGATATACCAGTATGTACATTTTTTTGGTTCTGTTTTTTATAGCCGTCTTGGTAGGTCTGTCAACTGAAATCTGGGTTCTTTTCCCAGTTCTTGACATAGCAGGGAAAAAGTAGTCAAAGTCAGGACTTAGATCAGGCTTAAAGAAAAGAGCAAGGGGCTGATCCCCGGTGGCGTAGGGGTTGTGCGCGGGACTGCGGCCCACTGGGACGGAGGTTCAATTCCACCTCCACGGAGCAAAGGCTGGGCCTCCTACTCCCACCACCTGGGAGCAGTGATGCCCCCTCCCCCCCCCAAAAAAAAGAGCAAGAAGCCCAAAAGCATCAGAACTTGAGAAGCATTGAAGGGGGTAATACAATATGCTAAACAAAAATGAAAAGCACATGCTGTGCATAGTTGACCTCTTAACATGGTGAAGCACTTTTTGCACAGAACTTGGAGGGCGAAGAACCATCTAAAGGAACACGTAGTGAGAGGGGAAAAGCGCCGCATCCTTTAACATTATAGGGGGCAGGAGAAACAATGATTCCATTCCCCCTGAAGCCAAAAAGACCTTCCTCGGTTGATGGGTTATTTTTTGGTTTGTTTTTTGTTTGGGGGGTGCATCAGTGCCCTCTGGTGGTGGGAGTAGGAGGCCCAGCCTTTGCTCCTGAGAGCCGCTGCTGGAATTGAACCTCCATCCCAGTGGGCCTCAGTCCCGCGCACAACCACTACGCCACCGGGGCTCAGCCAGGTTATTTTTTTATCATCATTTTATCCTAGATTTTTTACTTCTTTCATGAAAGAACACTATCCAGATGTCACATTTATAGTGAAAATTCCTATCAGTTTCCTATGTGCAAGCCACACACTCCATCCTTCATTTTTTAAAATCATATTTCAAGTTTTGTTTGTTTTGCAGGGCTTTTGCAGGTTGTGTTTGTTAATGGGCTCTTTCTTTTTCCAAATTATCCAATAGTATATGCTCATTGTGAAAACTAGAAACAGGACTATAGAGAGTAAAGCTTGGTATTTGACTTTAAACCCAGTCCCTCCCTCCTGATTCCCATTTAATCATGATATTTACTTGGATCAGCACTGCCCCCACACCCAGAGAAAGAGTGTATTTAAACTTGTGAAACATTCATGCCGCAGTGATGTAATTTACTTTTGTGTATTTCATTTAAATTTAGCCTTAGACATTGAGCTCATTCATGTGTTTTCCAGCCATCAGTATTTAAGCAAACATTTCTTTCTCAGTGTCATTTGTTAAGTGGCTATTATCATAAGTACATGGTGGAGGGGCTTTATTTGAAAGTCATTCATTACAAAAAGTACACCAAGGTCTCTATTGCAAAAAATGTGCCTAACATTTAGTTTGTTTTTAGATTTTATTACTGTTTTTATTTTTTATTATAAAGTGCCATATAAGTGTTTATCAACTTGCTTACTGATAAAATTTAAAACCTTTATTTTAGAGCAATATACTTTGCTGCATACTCAAACTGCAAGGAAAAATTGAATGGTGTATTTGATCCTGATTCTACCCAGGTACACATGATATCAGCTGCAATGGCAGGTATGAATGTATAATATTAATAAAGGAAACTTTCTGAAATGTTGAGACTTAGAATTGAATTGTAAAATTTATATTGAAAAATTAAGATATGTAATGCATTTTCCATTAAGTAGCTTCTGTAAAAATATTTACAGTTATTTGTATAAAAATGTATTTGATCACATATATAAAAATCCTTAGTCAATTGGCCTGTTTTTAATTAGGCATTTAATTGTTAAGATACACTTTACTTTTTTCCTTGTGTAATCCACTGAATATGTAGTGATCTTTTAATATTTAAAGAACAGTCTAACTTTAATTATTCTATAAATAAGTAATAGAGCTGTAATTTACTTTTTTCTCCTCAATTTCCGTTAGTGCCTTTTTCCTTTTTGCTGCATGTTTTGGCTTCTGTCTGAAATGTGCCGGCAGTTCTTGGTAAAGTATTCATTTTGTCCTGTGCTGAAGTGCTGACATTCTCGTGAGTGGTGTATTATTGGTAGCCCAGATACCTAAGTGCTATATATCTATATATGTTTTTTCTTTTCATGTTTACAGTCTGAATTGTGACACCTAGGCCACCCCATACAAGTGACATTAGAGAGTATTTGATATTAAGGGGAACTGGGTATGTGTGCATGCTCGCTGATATAAGTGATTCCAGCAGCCTATCTACCAGTCTTAATAATGAGCATATGTAAGAGACTTCAAAAGTTTGTGGGGAAAATGGAATGAAAAGAGTATGGGAAATTTTCATAAGTCCTTTAAAGCACCCCATGTATAATTTTTTTTTTTAAGTGTTGAGTCTCTGTGATTCTACACTTTAAAGATAAACTGGGAACTGATGAATCCGGCTCTGGAATCATATGCTGCCATGCAAGTTAGACAAAGCCATGTTCTTTGGTTCTCGAAAGCGATTTCTCAGTAGCTTTCTGAGTGATTGCACTTTCACATTGCTTCCCTTTCTCAACTTAAGTTAGGAGTTCACACAGCAAAGTCTAGCAACTCTAATCAGTTGTTTCCTTTTTGGTCAATAAGAGAGTGTCAATTGTGTGCTTGATAATGAGTGCCTTAAACTGTTAACCATTTTCTGTTTAGAAATAAATTGGATCAATTTGAACCACATACTTAACGAACTAAGTGTAAGTTGGAAATACTAATTTCTGAGAGGTTGATTGCCCTTACCATATAATTGTAGTATGTATTTTATAAATTGTTTTCAAGCCTTTTAATATTTAGTAATTACTACTGGTTTGTTGAGGTTTTAAAACTGGAAGGGTCAACCTTAAAGGTCAAGATAATGAAGGACTAATTTAGCAATGGAAGATTGTAGGTCAGTTGCATAATTTATGTGAACAACTCCTCCCCCCCCCCCCCCGCCCCCTATTACCTTATTTTTGAAATGTATAGGTTGGTGGATTTTGGTCATTAGTTCTTTAATTTGGTACTATAGAGATTATAAAAGTATTGTTAATATACTTTTTACAGATGGCGAATATGAATAAATATAATTAGTCCCCCTATAAGTTTGAGAGGGTGTGAGGTAAAGGTTGGTGACCAATGAAAACTATGTAAACTATTTATTAGATTCTTTAGGAATATATTTCTGAACTGCAAATGTTTGTGGATATTTTACATGCCAAAAGATGATAAAGAAATGTTACTTTATTTTGAAAATTAAAATCCCGGAAAGAACCAGTTATTTTTAAGCTGAAGATCGTTATAAATTGAGAGATTCAGAATATATTCCCAGTGGAAATTTTTTTTCATTAAAATAATTAGAATTGCTGTTTTTTATCACATTGCAGATAATTTCAGTAAAGTTGTCATTTGGCTCATTTTTCTCAAATGTGTAAATGCTAAGGCATGGTTTGTCTATTTTTATCTGTACATTACTACTAGTTTCCAATTCTGATTCCTTGAATTTGGTAAATCAGTAATACTTGTTCAGAAATGATTGCATTGTACATTTAATGTATGATTTGAAAACACCTCTTCCATTTGTTTGCAGTTACATTTTTCTGAGCGCTTCCTTGCACTGTTCTTGAACATTAACATTTAGCTTTGCAGTTATACATAACTACATGGTTGAAACTGAATGGTCCCATGCAGACTCATTAAGGTAGCCTTTTGCCCTCTTCACTTTTGAAATAATCTACACCAGTTTGCGCTGGTTATGCTCTAGGATAATTTTTAGAGGTCTTCTAATATGAATTGTTCAGGGGTACAAAGTGCTTAGAGTCAAATGTGAAAAATCAGTTTTTAACTGGCTATTAAAAAAATGCTAACCTTGTCACTTTAGCATCAAAATGCACTAAAATAGATTATCATTGACAATATTGCCTATAAAGTTTTTCTGCAGTAGTACATACACATTAAGACATCAAATCAGTCTTGTGTTATTTAATATACAAAGGGGCTTCAGAAAATTCATGGGAAATGGAATATAAGAGTGGAATTTTCCGGAGGAGGGGAGGGGGTCGGGAAACAAAAAAAAAGAGTGGAATTTTCCGACAAACTGTTTGAAATTCTCCCCTTGTATAATCTAAGGGTTTAATTTAAATAACTATGGCGCTTTTTTTATTATTAAATGGGCAAATTACTTAAAGTGGGTCTTATTTGCACTTATTATGCTATTTCAAATAAATACTACAAGAATCTAAAGCTTTCAAATCAAGCTATGTATGCATTAAAATGTTTTCAAATTATGCAGACAGGTGATGAAATTAATGTTGGGTTCTTTTATATTTTATTTTTATTCTACATATGACCTTTTTCTAAGTACATTCTTAGCAATTGAGGATTTTCATTTTGTACCTCTGTGTTACTGTTTGAGTAAACTTGCATATTTTTTCTTAGACCCTTAGACATTGATGTATCTTCAAAAAATAATGCTAGGTATTTTCTTTGTTGTAATTCTTAGTTTTCACAAGTATTTTTATCTAGCTTATATCTTTTATATTCATTGTAGATTTAAAGGAAATGAATTCTGATTTTTATTGGGTTACATATTCCATTATTGATCAATTTAAAAATTTTTAATAATGTAGTTATTTAATATTAACTATTAAGTTATTCTGTTTTTAAAATTCCGTGATGTAATTGTTAACATTTTCTATACCTACTAAGTTTTACTTGCTTTTACAACATACACAATAATTTTTACAAGGTAGTTCTACTTTACATAAAGTTTATAATCAGAGACTTAAGTTTTTACTAATTAGATATTTTGTCTTGTGTATATATTTTTAATTAATAATTTATTGGTTCCATGGCAGTTCATTCAGCTAGTTGAATGATTGGCCAGGTGTTTTATGTATTTATGTGTAAACATTCTCCCTGTTTTTTGTTTTGTAGAACACAAGAAATTAAATACAAAATAATCCAAAATATTCCATAAATATGGATGTGCAATATTACTGCCATAGTGCAAAAGGTGACAGGTACTTTTGTAGAAGCATACTTTTTTACTTAATAAAATTAAAAATAGTTACAAATAAAGTTACCTGAGTACTCTGTTTTTCTTAAAAACAGATACACTTAGTAGGCTGATGGTTAAAAGAAAGAAAAATTTGTCTTCAGCTCTCTGATAAAGCAAATAATATTACAAAATGGGGTGCCATAATCCCCCCCAGACCAGACATTTTCTGAAGTTCCCCATTGACAAGGTTAGCATTTTTTTTTTTCCTTAGTTTGGGCTTCTTTTAGGTAAGTATTTTGACTTAGAAACTGCTGCAGATGGCAGGATTTTCAGTACTCGATGCAGTTTTTTTTTAAAGATTGTGGCCTGTTCTGATATTTTTCTTTTCCTTTTTCTTTTTTTATTGAACTGAAAATTTTCAAAAGAATTAGCTCTCACAATAACTACTTCTCAAACCCTTCCAGTGGGATTTAGTTTGTGCACATGTTTCTGATGAGGTCACTGCTTGTTGTTATGATACAGAAAAGCCTGTGTCTATTTTAGGCATTTACTGTACATTTCTCCCGAGAAAAGAGTGAGATCGTGTCATCTCATGCTCCCCATCCGCAGGTCACTTCCTGTAGAAATATGGACTAACTTAAACCTCGTGAGTACTGAACTGAGCATCTCTTGCAGCCTCTAGCATAAGAAACACACCCTGGGTTTTTATAACAGCTGTGGAATTAATAGGCGAGAAACAACCTTAGTTCCTGAATTTGTGCGTGCATTATCTGAGTATTTCATAAAAATTGAGTTCTGATCTCTTTTTAGTAATCATTCTAGAAAGAAAATGGGGTCCTTTTCAGTCACCATATAATCAAATCATGAGGTCATGAGTTTGGCCATAACAAGCTTCACCTCAAAAGTATTTAACAGCATTTAAAATGTACACAGTTGTAAATGATACCCTACTGTCCTTCAACTGGGAAAATGTGTAGCTCTCTGCATAGCAGAGCATACTACAGTGCTTTTCATTCTGATCTATCAAAACTGGATTTTCTACTCTTACAAAAATACTGATCTTATATATCGTTGCTTGCTAAATAAATGCAGGATAGGAATATCTGAGATCTTAGTTTAATTAGGTTTCTTTTTCTTCCTTTTTTCTATACCTAGTTCTTAGGAGGCTAGGTAGCCTTTGGTCTCACAGAAATTAATTGAAATAAGAATTATTGAAAATGCATACTACAGGTATTGCTCACTTC
Source organism: Nesogale talazaci (assembly GCA_004026705.1). Classification (NCBI taxonomy): domain Eukaryota; kingdom Metazoa; phylum Chordata; class Mammalia; order Afrosoricida; family Tenrecidae; genus Nesogale; species Nesogale talazaci. The sequence continues at coordinate 36,028 of PVJH01004224.1, forward strand.
ATGAAATAGGTGTTTTCAGTAGGCTTATTTTAGGCAGAAATTCTCTAACTCAGGTATTTCATTGGTTCACATTGTTAAGCGCAGTCTTAAATGAAACAAAACTTTTAAAATTTCACTTTAAAAAGATATAAACTTTTCTAATAAAGCACTAACCACATTGCTAACACGATGACCCAGTATATTAGCACTTTGCTTTAACTGATTGTCAAGCATATTAATTCTCTACCTGCAAATGGATCCCTCATATAATTCAGTTAAGTTTAATATTTAACTCGGTGATCACAATATGAATATGAAATAGCACATTTAATCAAACTATCTTAATTCTAAAATAAGAAATAATAGGCAATGCTTAAGTTTGAGGTACATTCTCAATATCTTTTGTTTGTCTCAGAAGAACTAGGAATATAAGTTAAGCGTTGACATTTTTCCTGTTTGTCAACCTCAGATTGCCTTGCCAGATATAATTTTAAGTAAATGGTAAATTGTATTATTCTTCCCACTTAATTTCTTAATAGATTATATTTTCTATAGTTAATTAGCCTTAGTCTATTTATGTGTCTTTGGTTAAGGAAAATAATAATAATAATGCTAGATTTTTAAGTATTAAAAGACTAATTAGGTTCTTTATCCAATCAAACGGTTGGCTCTCAGTTGAGTTAGTGTCTTTATTAAGAGCTAATTCAAGTCAAAGCAACTGTACTATACCTGAATCCTCTGACTGATAATAACAGCCATAGGGATAAAGTGATAGTGTTCTCTCTCTTGAATGAAGTGTAGTTAAGTGAGAAATACCTGTTGTCTGCTTCTTCTCTTTGTTTCTTAATATGTTCAGGGAATAATTTTAAAACTATTATTTATAGGTATACTTTAAAATATATTTCTGATGCGTTAATACATATTTACTGTGATTCTTTAAATTACATATGGGGTGTGGTGCAGAACCTAATAAACCATCTTGTGACTTGAAAAATGTGATATGCAGAAACTTGGGAGCGAGGTTTTATAGTCTTAGAAATAGAACTTTAATTCTAAAAATAGTTGTTGCATCTAAGCATCAATTGTTTAGGCCCACCTTTTCAAATAAGTTAATAAATTAAATGAGAATTTATACTTATGAAGACTATATTATAAAAATTTGATATAAACGTTTTCAGTGAAGGCTTTCAAAGTTTAATAAAAAGGCATTGCTACAGAATTATTCATAAAATACATTCTGAATAATGCAGAATATTTTGTTGTTTGTGCTGTTAAGTGGATTTTCACTAATAAGCCCTTAATCTTGCTGAACAGGCATTTAGGAAACACATACCAATTTTTTTATTTAAAAAAATAATCTTTCAATTGGTATTGGACCAGAAAATTAATGTCTCAAGCGTATTTGCTTCAAAATAACATTTGAGTGTCTTTAGTTTGACATTTTCACCTGAAAAAAAATAAGATTTAAAATAAGAAAATAGTAGCACTCTTAACTCTCAATTAAGCATAGTCATACAAGAGAAATCCTTTCCAAACACATTATTTAAACTGAACTGATAATTCTGTTTTTTCTGTATTATTTCCAAACGTGTATGCATGAAAGATTCTCCTAACACCTTCTTCGGCATTTAAAATTTTTTATTTGAGTACCGGCTGATACTTCCAAAATTCATAGTCCTATTCTAAGTTTTATACTTATAGAATTAAAAGACTATACGAGGGGGCTTCAAAAGATACATAATAAAGTAGAATTAAAAGAGAAATGAAGTTAACCCATGAACTTTCTGAAGCTTTCTTGTATATAAGCTCAGTAAAATTGTTAAAGGAATCATTAACCCAGATTCTGTTCTTTTCATTATATTTCTCATGCTTGCTAAATTTCTTTGAAGCATCCCTTGAGTGTTGTCTGATTCTTTGTACACAGTTTTAAAAGTGGGCAAAAAGGAGTAAAGTGTGAGTTAGCTACTTTTAACAGCACAGAAGGGAGATGTGACAGCAGTCAGCTGTGTAAACTCTGTGTCAAAATTATTCTTATATTTCTAGAGATGTATGTATTTTGACAGCCCGAAGGATTTATAGTTAATAGTGCACGCTATGTTAACCATACGGCAAAGGACAAGACTTTTGTTATTGAAAGTACTCTGCTAATTAAAAAAAAGATACGCTTCTCCAGATAGTGGATAGAAAATATTAAAACAGTTGACATGCTTAAACATTTATGCATGCAGGTTCTCATAAAATTTAAAAGGCACAATAGCATAAAAATAGACAGATAAAAAACAAAACAAAGTCATGTGTATGTAGTTCTCCCCAAAGTTAGCTGATCATCAGTGTCTGAAAGGACATTTACCCAAATCCTTTTATGAAGATGAAGTCGTCTTCAGAAGTTTCTGTCACTGAGATTGCAGGTTGTATGCGGTTGCTCCTGACACTTGGGAGATGATGGCAAGCAATGATGACTTGCCCTAGCTAGCTTAGAAACTCGCTAGTCCAGAGGTCATCATGTGCGCCCCACGACCGCCTTTTCTCCTCAGCTCCCTTCTGTACCAGGAGTTAGCATTTGGTACTGTAATTTTAAACTCTTCAGTTTCTTTTGGTCTACAAAAGTGAAAGGGAAAGTTCCCATTTATAACTTTAAAACTTTTTAGCTTTTCTACCTCTTAAGTGGATGGGAAAAAAACCCAACAGAAACCAGATCTCAGGTGCCATTATTCTCACATAATTAGTAATTGCCTTATTTATATATAAGTATTCATAGGGCCAAATAGCAAGCTTTCCCTGTGGAACACCAGTTTAAAATCAAAGTGTTGCCACAGGTTCACCTTTGAGTAGGAACAGTGTTGACTGTAGTGATGGGTGGTGTTAATAGGTTCCCACGTAGCTGACCTGGATCCCAAGGAAGGAGAGTTTGCATGCTCTGTAGCAGTAGAGTGCATAAATGCTATTTATTTCTCTGCTCTTGTCGATAGAAATAGATTTCTGAATTTGTGTTACAGAGTAAAGGGTCCCCCAAAAGATAATCTGTATATTTTAGGAGATAAGTTTAGAGCAAGTTTCTAATGAAGACTAAAAGTAGTCTTCATTAAAGTCAGATTTTGAACATTTTATTTAAATAGATTGGAAGTAGAACACAAATGTTTATGGGTTTATGGATTTGTTAAATGAAAAATTATAGTCACATGTATAGTTTTAAACTTAGATTTGCATAATTTTTTTAAATCTTACGTTTAATAATGTGTGATTTTTATCAAAATTCATTTTAAACATGTTTGTCTAGGTTTTACTGCAATCACAGCGACCAACCCCATTTGGCTTATAAAGACTCGGTTACAGCTTGATGCAAGGTATGTTTATTCATTTAGTTAACATTGATATCAACTAATTATTTCCAATCTCTCTTTCATCTGAGGTCTCAGTGCCTGGTACTTAACCCTGTCTTTCTCTTAGGCACCGACTGCAGAAAGTTCCTTTAGTGCCCAATGCTTAATGAATACGAGTAACAGCCTGCTCAGTAGGGACATTGCAGCGGGCCATGCGGTCATTGCCTCCAAGAGACCACAGGCCTTTGACTGAAATCCAACCCTAGCGACCCTTTTGGAAAGAGGGAACTGCCCCTTTCCGTTTCAGAGATTGTAAATCTTTGCAGCAGCAGAAAGCTCCATCTCCCTACTATGAAACAGCTGGTGGATTCGAACTGCAGGTTTTCCACTTAGCAGCCCAGTGTGCGTGCAATCCACTAAACAGCCAGGATTCATTATAGAACTCCTTAGCTGTACTAAAATCAATTAATCATAGTCTTTGCTTGATGAGGCATTCTTCATCATTGTTGTCACAGTCTTTCCTCGTTGTTAAATGTGACTAAGTGCAAAGGAAATTCAGCTTACTTAGAAATGAATTTGGTCGGGGTGGGGGGAGTAGGTCTATTTTGTTTTTGTCTTGAGCTGCAATCAGAACCGATATTCCCTAAAGAAGTTGTTACTGATCCCCACAACCAGAATGCCAATGAGGACATGGAGTAAGGATTTGACTAGATGTAATGTGTTTTGCATCAAATAAAGTTAACTATTTAATGTATTTCCCATCTAATATGAGAAATTTGGGACAAAATAATAAAAAATCTAAGATAATAAACAGTATAGCATTTAATTTCACTTAATTTAGAGAGGGCCATTCTTTATTAGAGTGGCCTATTTATTCTGTATTTTATTTTTAAAACCTGTACTTTAAAAATGTATTGGCATATACTTCACTTATCATACAATTACGTTTATTCTGCTTTAATTCTTCATTGTATTAACTTGAAGATAACACGTAGGCCAATTGAAGTGCTGTTCTGGAATTCAATCATCATTAACATCCAAGCACCAGCAATTAAAATCTAAAATAAAATTCAATACAAGATGCTAAAGACTCATCACTAAATCTTTTTTGTTTGTTTTTTTTGTTTGTTTTGGGGGGCGGGGCATCACTGCCCTCTGGTGGGAATGGGAGGCCCAGCCTTGCTCCTGGAGAGCTGCTGCTGGATTTGAACCGCCAAGCCAGTGGGCCGCAGTTCCGCACACAACCACTACACCACCAGGGCCCAGCCCAGTATCTCTATGTCTTACTGCGCTTCCTATATCTGTGAAATTAGTGTAGCTTCCTAGAAATGTTGTAACTACACTGCAGGTGAACAGCAGAGTGTTACCTGTGCCCATCTGAATCTGATACCGATTAAATGGAGACTGCTTTGCCAGTAAACAAGAAGAGCATGTGTATTCTTCCACTGGTAGGAAGGGAGACTGACAGGTCCCAAAGATACATGGACACATGCAACTTAATGGTGAAATCATTGAGAAGAGTTGTGCCATCACCACCACAGTCAATGTCAAAACATTTTCTTTACTTACTGTTTGCTTCTTGTACTTTCTCCCCATACCCATCCCCCTCAACTTTCCCTAGGAAATTATCTATCCAATTAGTGATTCCGTAGGCTGGGCTGTATTTTACTTAAGTTTTTAAGAGTTCTCATTCTGCTTTTCAGGAACCGTGGGGAAAGACGAATGGGTGCTTTTGACTGTGTTCGTAAAGTATATCAAGCAGATGGACTCAGAGGATTTTACAGGGGCATGTCTGCTTCATATGCTGGCATATCAGAGACTGTTATTCATTTTGTTATTTATGAAAGTATTAAACAAAAACTACTAGAATATAAAACTGCTTCAACAATGGAAGATGATGAAGAATCTGTGAAAGAAGCATCAGACTTTGTGGGAATGATGCTGGCTGCTGCCACTTCAAAAACGTGTGCCACGACTATAGCATACCCACATGGTAAGAGTTGAGTCTGCGCACCGTGTTTGGGTCCATCGGAAATGCTGTCTTCCTCAAGCCAGAGTCTAAGAATGTTCTGAAATCACAACAGCAGAACTACTCTTCCGATAAAGTGACCAGATTTTAACATGGGTAAAGCAGGACGGGAGGTGGCGGTGGAGGTGGGGCGTGGTAGAAGGGTTATATTCCCTTCCTGTTCTCCAGCTGTTTCTTAGCTTGTCATGCATTCTTTCCAAAAATCGGGACTTTTTTGAAACGCTGCAGGACACAGGGAAAATTGCTTGAAAGCGGAACATCTGGTCACTTTATCTTAGGGAGTCCATGGTAACGGGAATAAATCTGTGTAAGTCACACCCTCCTGCCCACTGCTCTCCCTTCAAAACACTACTCACTGCCATGGAGTCCGTTCTAACTCAGCAACTGTGTAGGGGATAGAAGACTGCCTCCCCACCCTCCCCCTGAGTTCCTGTGGTAATAATTCCTTTCACAAGAATTAAGACCAAACTAGTCCCAAGAAGACAGATATTGAAAAAAGTCACCAAAGTTCAACTCTTATAAGATGTCAGTCTGCTACACACACACACACCACCACCACCACCACCCCCAACCTTCTCTTGAGTGTATTCCCTGGGTCTCTGGGTTCCGTGAATCACTGCAATGTCCACAAAGCCATGAAAGTTTGAGGAATTGTCTCAAGCTGTAGTGGGTACAGTTCAGTCCAAAGTCGGAAGGTCAGGCTGGGGTCAGCCAGATGGTGGGGCTGGAGGACGCACTCCACGCTGGTTCTTGCCAGGCATGAGCTCACCCCCCTCCCCCCTCTGCTTCTTAGTGGACTTGTTTGATAGGCAGCAGAATGGCATTGCAGGGAATCCTGTTCCCAATTACTCACAGGTGAGTCCGATCAGCATCTTCTCCCCACCTTCTTAGCAGATCCACACAGGCCAAGGTCATTTGATGATGCACTAACATTCCACCAAGATGTAATCGTTTGTTCTCTACCTTGGGCTGTATCTTAGTGGGACCTCTGGCAAGATGTTTCCAGTAGACAGTGGCCTCTTAATAATGTTAATCGCCAGGCTTTTTCCCACGCCACAGTTTTGTTTATCCTCTCTGCTGTAGGAGCTAATTCCTTATAGTCACTGTAAATAATAGTAACTTCAATAACCATTAAACTAATAGTGTGGTTCAGTTCTCAGGAGGCAGGAGTTTCTGTTCCTGTGAAGAATTATAGTCTCGGAAACCCACAGAGACCTGTCCCGAAGGGTTACTGTGAATCAGATGGCAGTGAGTTTGAGACTAGGCTTGGGGGTTCAGTTCTCAGAATCCACTAAAGTCAAAACTCAATCCCATTTCCCTCCTGTTTGTTGCCATATAATGCCCTCCATAAGGGACCACAGGCATACGTCCTGAATGGTTGTATCACAAAAGCAGTTAAGACTGCAAGGGCCATACCAGTTAAGTCTCTCACTCGGTTTCTGAAACTGGAACTGGATGGGAGCAGAAAGCCTCGTCTTTCTCCCCTAGAGCGCCTGGTGGGTTCAAACTGCAGTGGTAGGACAAAGCAGCCATTACCAGGACACCAGAGCTCTAATAACAAAAGTCTGTACCAAATAGGTTAGTATATGCCATAAAATTGCATATTGGTGCTTGAGCATGGACTTTAGCCAGACATTAAAATCCAGCCATGCCACTTGCCTCAGCTAGATGACTTGGGAGCAGAGTAAAGGGTACACTTCGCCCCCATAATTCAATTTTGGGTCTGTAAGGAGAGGTGTAAAGCACTATTCATGGGGGTTGGGGAAAATACATTGCTGCATGTAGACTCCTTGAAAAGCTCCATTTTCTCAAAATGGCCATTTTCTCAGCCATGTCCACCTGACACAGTTGAGTTTCATTGATTTATGACAGCTAGAATAATTAACCACTTGAGATCAAAAGGGCAGCGTTTCCCCTGGGACAAAGTTCAGGAGGCTTTAGAAAGGAGAGATGGAAGCCAGAAACACAGGAAGGAAGTGGGATAAGTGTTGTTACACTGTGGGGCTTGCAGTGGGTGACTGAAGCGCTGTGTGTGTGTGAATTGGTACCTGTAAAACTATTCTGCAGACCTTCACCCATTCACAGACAGAAGTTAAAAAAATACCAATAGCTTGTCCGAGGTCACAGAGTTACCACCACTAGAGCTCAAATTGGAATCAAAGTCTGTCATCTCAATATTTCATAAAGGCAAGTTAGTGTGTGTGGATAATTTTTTATCTTAATTTTTATATTCTATTTCAGTCTATTTCATTGATAACTAGAGAAATGCAATAATTTATAGAGCACTTCATTTATTTGTTTCTGTGTTGAAACATTTTTGGTCTACTTGAGGTTTTTTTTTTCTATATAGACACATTTTAAGTGCTTCACTTTGGCATTTACATTCACCCTTGTGAAACTCAAAACTCTAATTAAAGCAACATCAGGATAAATGAAACTGCTAGGGAAATATGTCTTTGCTCTAAGATACAATTTATGTTAGGTGATCTTTTGAACCAAATTGAACTATTATATAACTCCCATAAGCTACACATTAAAAATTAATCATTCTGTGCTTAGAGGCTGCTAAATGACATGTGCTCATTATAATTAAGAGAGTATAAAGATAGCACTAATGTTTAGTTAAAATAACTTTTTTTTTCCCCCTAAACAGAAGTTGTAAGAACAAGACTACGTGAAGAGGGAACAAAATACAGAGCGTTTTTCCAGACACTATCCTTGGTTGTTCAAGAAGAAGGGTATGGGTCTCTCTACCGTGGTCTGACAACTCACCTGGTGAGACAGATTCCAAACACAGCTATTATGATGGCCACCTATGAATTGGTGGTCTACCTACTCAATGGATAGCGACTTGTGCCTGTCCTTCTATAAAGAGAGAAGACCAAAAGATGATGGTGGACCACGAAATCTCTTAAGCCAGCATGATGGACAGAAGAAGAAAGACCGTTGGGGGAACATGTAACTATGTCTCAGTGGAAGTTTCCTTATAGGAGCTAAAAATATCACACCACATCACTTGAGCTTTGGGGAAATGTAGGTGGGGGGAAACACCTCATCTTCATCCATGAAAACACATTTCTCAAAATTGCCATTTTCTCTATCCTGTCCACCTAACAGTTGTTTTGTTGATTTATGGCAGAGGATAACATTGTTTATTCCATAAACACTTTTCCTGTCTTCTAAACAAAGCCATCCCTAATTATAAACTTTGCTGTAACTGTCCAAAGATTGCATTCACAGTCATGAATCTCTTAACTTCTGGCTTCTGTTCAATTCTTATAAAGTTGCAAAATAACAACATAGATCGTGAGGTCCTCGGTATCATTTTCCCATTCTACTGACAGGTCTTGCCACAACAGTGTAGACTTAATAACTTGATGTTAGTAGCTGCTATTTTAGACAGCCAATAACAAACATACTGTCTAAATAGCTTCTGTGTTTTCAGCATTGAAATGTTTAGATTTCCACTTGTAATAGGTGCTCGATAGTTTAATTGCTCAGTAATACATCAAATTCATTTGGGGCAAAAGAACACCAATAAGATAGTGATTCTGACCCTTTTGGGGGCCTGAGCATGTCCTTGTCCCTGACTTTGTGGTACATAAATGAAGACAGCTAGATGGAAGGCAGCCATGCTTTTCAGTGATTCATTAAACAGGCGCCCTCAAACTTTAGACGGGCCAGTTCACTGGGTCCCTCAGACTGTTGGAGGGCCAGACTGTAGTTTAAAAACACACACACACACACAAACAACTGTTAGCAAGTTCACTGCGGGCCCAGGATGAGTTGGCTGCTAAGCAGGACACTAGCAGCAGCAAAAGCATCCGACAGGCCAGATAAATGTCCTCAGTGAGTCACATGTGGCCAGTTTGTGGACCCCTGGTTAAGAACCTATTCATTATACCTAGAGATCAGTTCCTTAACGGCAGAGCGATTTTTCCTTTTATCTTTGAATTTTCTGTTTGCTTGCTTACAGATTTAGAATTTGAACCTTTGAATTATTTCCAGAAGATGTGTACAGGTTTAATTTAATGTACAGAGAGAATGGTAATTTTTAACTTTGCCCTTAGGCCATTTTTCTCTTTATTTGAAGGAGACATAATATTGCTATCTGGGGCAGTTAAAAAAAAGGAGAAATTCTGTTGTCCAGTCAGCAGGTGGTGATTTCAATTGGCTTAGAGATTTGAAAATGAACAAATTAATTCTAACTTCCCGAATGGTCAGTCATAAGAAGAGTCGAATTAAGTCAGATCAATTGTGCTAAAAGTCCGTAGCTTTTTGTTTTTGCTATTGAGCTCAACTGCACCTGTTAGTGTTCTGAATCTGTTGTCTGTATGGCCCTTGTGGAAGGCGCTCACTGTCCTGTGAAGAACCCCTGGTTGTGAACGTTGCTGACCCAGGGCCTCTCGCGTGTGGTGCCCACTCAGAATACAGGGACTAGACATTTGTGCAATCGCTTTTATCAGACTGCTGGTAAATGCACTTTGTGGCCTTTTGGGGTAGTGAGAGAATAGGAGAGAATTCCATGTTAAAGATTTCTTTTTTTTAGTTGGTCCTGTGTTAGGTTGATACCATCTTCCTGGGTTTTAGATGCATTGTTTTGGAGATCCTTAGTATAAATGTTTTAAGTATTCTGTGCATACTTAAGTGCCCCAGTGTTACTGAAAATTACAGTATGTCCGTGCAAGACCTCTCTGTCGCCATGACACATAGTGCCCTCTCGAACTTCCCACCTTCTTAAAATCCTTGTCACCAACAGTAACTGGATGTTTTTGAGGTGCTTTGATTGGGATTTCTAAATATTCCAATCTCATTTGGAGACCAAAGGCAAATTAAGTTCTCTTACCTTTGGGATTATGAATAACCTTTTTAGTTTTGACATTTATTGTGGGGCACATACCAAAAAAAAAAAAAAAAAAACAACCAGAGATTTCTGGTGTAAATCTGCAGTTTCAGTCTATAGTATTTGCCTTTTCAGGTGCCATATCCTTATGCCTCCGAAGAGAATGCTGTTTGCCTGGGAAGGTCTGTAAGCGTTAGTCATGCTGAAGAACGTAGGATAGAAACATTCTCTACTCTTAACGATCTCAGTGCCCCACAAATGGTTACGAATGAAGTGAAAACCACCAGCTAAGGAATATCTTACTGTCTACTTGTAGCAAATTCATAACAAGTGTCCTTCAAGGATAAACATTTTAATCCTATTTGTATTTAGCAAGTAAAGCATTTATTGGCCTTTATTACATTTTATTCAGCTTTTCAAAATGAGTATTATGTATCTAAGGGGCTTAAAATTGTTCATGGAAAAATTCTGTAATCCATTTTTGCACAGTTTAAGAGGTCCTATCATATACAGGAAGGACAAGTTTTAGTGTCTTAGATTTTGTTTCTTTGTGCAACAACTGGAAAGGAGCATTGAAGTTTATTTGAATTGATTATTTTTGTTCCCAAAGCACAATTTATAGTAGTTTACATATGTATAAAAGAATATTAAGAAAAAGAAAACTATAAAAATTGTATATGACTTTTATTTCCAGACTTTCTTTGGAAAACTTTTTTTAATTAGTAATTCAAATGTTTTCCAAAAAAACAACAACAAAATACACATTCAAAGCATTGGATTCTTTTTTTTTTTTTTTAAAGAAAAATCCTTATCTTTTTTTTAATCAAATGATTTTTTTTTTCTGGTACGAAGAGTATAGCATTCTTCACATTGGTAGGTGCTTCTGTTAGAAGACCTACTCAGAAAATAGAACTTACCTAAGTGAGAGTAGTAGAAACTGAAAGAATATTCTCTAATATTCTGGTACCTGTTGGTTCAGAAATTAATTGCCGAGTTTCAGATTGCAATGATGAGATTTAGCTCTGTGATTATGGGGTGTACCAATTAGAGCTTTTATGTCATACATGGGCACATTATCACCAAAGCTTGTCTGCATTGTCATGTATGTAACCTTACTAGGTGGGGCCCACAAGTAATTGATTGATAATTTCGAAACCACAGCAGAGATCACCCTACCCTTTGTCTCCTAGCACAATCTAATGCCCTGTGGAGCAGCAGCATTGTGTTAGGGCCAGCAGAGTTTGGGTTGCTAAAACTAAATGTTCACTCTTGTATGAGAGTATAAATAGCACAGCATTTTTAGGTTTAAAAAAAATGCTCATTATTTTTAATTGAAAGGTTTTATATGCCAGGAGTTCCCCAGCTCTTACTCTCTCGGTCCTGTTCACATGCCCAGTACCAGGTTGCTTACGGGCTCTTTTACCCAGACTGCTAAATGTGAAGGGACCCCTTTCGAACAAGTAAGAAAATCATTCAGGCTGTTCCTCCTCCAACAGTGATCATGACTTCAACATTCCTAAGACTATAGATGATTCTGACGATTTAAATTGGAAAGAATTTTAATATACAAAATGAAGACAATGGACTTTCTGCCTAGTCAAATCTCCTTTCCATCCTGCCCTTACATTTCTCATACACGCCGATTTGGATGTGATGCCTGTAGAAACTGAGAGTTCAGTTTGGCTTGCTTTCTGTGTTACTTTTTGAATGTGTAGCCCTGCATATGTGAACAACGAAATTATGACCTATCAGTCATAGCTTAAGAGTCAACTTCATACGAATTACTGTCTTTTAGTCCTTCATATGAGGTTTGCTATTTTTGCATAATGTACATGGCTGTAAATTATGTGCATTTACTCTGTATTTATGTTAACAAGCTGACCTATGAATTATTAAAATTCAAAAAGTTTAATCTGTGTATGGCAATGTTTTGTCTTCTGTGACATATTTTAGTAATCTGACGTGGTATCAGTGTAATCACACTTTGGATTATGTGTGGCTCAAAAGAGCCTTCACTGTTTGAATTGAATTGGTCATCGGCATGGGCCTCGGTGATTCTAAAAGGGAAGTCTTCCGGTGAAACAGCTTTTCAGAGATCCTGGAAGTACCTGGGAAACAGCCCTGTGACCAGACTTTGCGTGAAGAATAATTTTTAAAAAGAAATTGGCAGACTGATATGGGAAGGAACACGACTTATTGAACTAGAGATCCAAGTGTTTTCGTAGCCCAGGTCAGAAAGAATTTCCTGATTTCTTTGACCTTCTCTTTCCTGGGAATTTCTTAGAAAGTACAAAACTAGTAAACAAACCCAGGATTCTAAACCAAGTCTAATTCAAAGGAGATCCTCGTGTCCAACCCCAAGCAGCAGTACGAACCCACTGCTTCCTAGTCCGTTCTGACTGAAAGCAGCCCTGTCGAAGGGGTTTCTGATGTGGTGAGTCCCAACCTCCACAGAGCAGCCTACGGTTGGAATTGCCCTCCTTGCACTTAGCTGTCCACCACTAACTCAGCGTCACCACCAAGGCTCCCTCAGCCCCCATTTCCTGTTTCCAGCCTGCTTCCAAACCATCTCAACAACTATTCTGAATTTCAGCTTTCAGGATTCTGCAATATGATTCATCAGCATTGCGTGAATTTAGTGGCTTCACTATATAAACTGCCATCTTAGTGTTGCTTGGACTATACAATAGGTTTCCATATTGATCTGGCTGACTTTGCCCTTTTCAAAAAAAAAAAAAAAAGTACTCATCACCCTGGGCCAAGAAACACTTTTATACTCTAGCCCATAGTCCAGGATAAAGCACAGGCCCTTTGGTTCCGTTCATTACCCCCTAGGGGATCCAGATTGCCAACCTTGAGAAGCACTGATCCTTCTACGTCTTCGTAGATTGTATATTGGTTTTTGGTTTAATTTTATCTCTCCCATCTTCACCCCCAGTAAATGTGCTGTTCAAGCAGCTAGGCATCATTGAATAAAAATGAATCTTCACCTTTACCTCATCATACACAAAGGACTAGTGATAGAAAAGTATAAGAATTGTAAATATAGGCGAAAACGTATATATACATGTATATGACAATATAAAATATAAATATATATGACAATATAAAATCGGCAAAGTCTTGAATAGACAGCCCAAAAGGAATGAACATATGAAAGTTGGTTACCATGGTAAAAGCCAAAATGAGAGACCCCTGTTGACCCAGTAGGATGACCAGCATACCATTGCTGTTAAGTGCCATTGAGTCAGCTGCAGCGTGAATGCTGCACAATCCTGCAACATGCTCAGAGTCGTTCCCAGACGTGAGCCACGGTGCCAGTCCATCTCGTCAAGGGCTTGTCTCTTCTTTGCCCCCTTGCCCTTTACCAAACATGATGTCCTCCAGGGACTTCTCTCTTGTGACACTTCAAAGTATGCAAGACAAAGTCTTGCCATCCTTGCCTCTAAGGAGCACTGGCATTATTCCGATACAGATCAGTCCTTCCTTTTAACAGTCCATGGTACTTTCAAAATTCTCCGACCCCAAATTCAAATGCGTCGATTCTTCCACGATCACATTTACCCAATATCCAACTTTCACCTACATATAATAGAGCGTAGCATACTGCGGCTTGGAACACCGTAGTCTTCAAAGTAAGGTCCTTGCTCTTCAATTCACAAGTCTTAGGCAGCAGATTTGTCTAGTGGAGGACGACGTGTTTGATTTCTTGACGGCTGCTTCCGTGAGCATTGATCATGGATCCAAAGCAGGCACAATCCTTGACAACTTCAACCTTTTCTCCATTGATCTTGATATTACCTCTTGGCCCACTTGTGAGGGTTTGTTCTTTACCTTGAATTGGAATACATAATGAAGGCTACAAACCTTGATCATCAGCCATTCCTCACTTTCAGCAAACAAAGTCGTGTTATCTGTGTACCACAGGTTGTTAATAAACCCTCCTCCATCTTGATGCTACACTCTATATAAACCAGCTTCTCCAATCATCTCCTCAATGTATGGATTGAATATGTATGGAGAGGTTATAACCCTGACACATACATACCTTTGCTGATTTTAAACCATGCAGGAGTCCCTTCTTCGGTTCATACAACTGCCTCTCGATTCATGTACAAGTTCCTCGTGAGCACAACCAAGTATTCTCTCCTTTGAACCAGAATCCAGCCTGAAGTTTTGGAGTTCACTGTCACGTTCGGCTGCAGTCGTTGGATGATAGCCTAGTTTACTTGTGCATGGTATCAATGCTAGTCTGTAACTTGAGCGGTCTATTATGCCACCTTTCTTTGGAATGGACATATGTGACTCTCTTCCACTTGGCCAGGTAGTTGTCTTCCAAATCACCAGCACACACAAATGAGCGGTTCCACTGCTGCTTCAGCCTTCTGAAGCTACTATTGGTGGAACTCTGAGATCTTATTCTTGGGAGTGTAAGTGACTTTGGAAAATTGCATTTGTTAAATTTTAAACCACATTTACCCTACAATTGGAATTTTTTAGCCACATTTCCCAAGAGAAATCTAAATATGTCCACAAATGCTCATATCAGCTTTCTTAAAATCATGGAAGGATAAATTATGGTGAATTGATAGGGTACAAGAGAAGAAACAAAAAGTGAACCATGAGTAATTGGTACATGCAATAACATGAACAAGCATCAGAAACATTGACTGAATGGAGCCACATTACAAAATAGAATACTGCCAAGAATAGGCAAAATGAATCTGGTCACAGAAGCCCAAAAAGTAATTAATTGGGGGTAAGAGCCTCAGGGAAGATGTGTAGGAGTGCTGTCGAACTTTCTGATGAGGCATAAATGTTCCCTAGGTTGGTCTCAATCATGGTTAAACAGGTGTGTACATAACAGCGACAACTCATTGGCTGTACATAAATTATCCAGTGAGCTCGTTTTAAAACAAAAGCAAAGCAAACCCTTATATCTTGAGTCAAAGGTATAGGGGAAAAGGCATGAAGATGTAGATACTGGAACTATCACAATACATTAGCATGCTTAAGATATTTCAGAACATAAGATGCTAGTTTCAAAAATTACGATCTTGGCTCCACAACGTGTAAATCTTCGCTGGGGCATACTTTTTAAGGCACTGCTCCCCACATGTTGCAGGGTTCCTCAGTGAATTTTTGCCCCCACCACATAAACAATGCCACACAATTTGAAACAGATTTGGAGCAGTCTGGGTAAGCTCCTTGGGTCTGGCAGAAGCAGACTCCAACCTTTCAAGGAAAACGTCCCCAAATTAGGCCTGCAGCAGAACTCAGAGAATGAACCACTTTAGTTGGCCCCATGAGCACAGGGATAGGGAAGCAGTTTTCCGCAGCACCTCAGGGACCGAGGATAGCCAAGAGCCCTGGTGACTTGGTGGTTGCGAGTTGGGCTGCAATCCCCAGGCTTAGTAGTTTGAGACCACCAGTGGCGCTGTGGGAGAAAGGACTTTCTACTCCTGAAAACCCACAGGGGCTCGCCATGAGTCAGCTCTGAATCGATGGCAGTGAGTTTGGATTGGTTAGAAGTAATTTTTGTTATCCTAGAGGACAATTTTGGCTAAGTAAGCATGGTTGATAAATCTAGTGTGTATATTAAATATTCTGAGATAGCCAGTAGAATGACCATATATCGCCTATATAACTCCCCTACTTACTGAAGAGGAATACATGAAATTCCTTGTTTTTCCTTTCTTTAGATCTTCATAGGCTCATACAACCTCTAACAATCTATACATACATCCATTGTGTCAAACACATTTGTACATTTGTTGCCATCAGCATTTTCAACACTTCTGCTTGAGTCCTTGGCATCAGCTTCTCATTTTTTTTCCCTTCCCTCCCCCACTCTTCCTCATGAACTCTTGATAATTTATAAATTATTGTTATTTGTCTTACACTGACCAACGTCTCCCTTCACCCAATGAAATTCTTTTAAAAAGTAGAAAGGAGGGGTGCTGAGCCCCGGTGGAGTAATGGTTATGTGCGAAACTGTGGCCCACTGGATTGGAGGTTCAAATTCAGCAACACTCTCCAGGATCAAGGCTGGGCCTCCTACTCCCACCACCAGAGGGCAGTGATGCCCCCCAAAAAAAAGTGGAAAGGAGGAGAGGCAAACAGCATGAAATTATAGTTATAGGTCCAAATTTATTAGTAGCAGTCAGTGGAACTAGATAAAAGTTTACTGACTAAGATTACTGAGTTTTAAAATAATGTGCACTATGAATTTGATAAAGACAGCTGAAACAAGCTAAGTAAGATTACCAGATTGAAAAGGGATGTTGACATGCACATACTCCTACAAAAAAACCTTGCTGCCCTTGAGCAGATTCCAGTTCAGAAGTACTTATAGCAGCCCAATAGGACGGAATAGAACTATTCTTTAGTGTTTTTATTCTAAATCTTTGCTGACCATGCAGTTTGCAGGCCAGAAATTAACCCGCTGTGCCAACAGGACTCCAAAAACATGTGCCTATCTTGCTGACCAAACAGATTTTATGGCCAAAAAAAATTACTAGAATTTAAAAAATCATTTTATTGGGGGCTCGTACAACTTATCACAGTCTATCCATTGTGTCAAGCACATTTATATATCTGTTGTCCTCATCATTTTCCAAACATTTGCTTTCTACTTGAGCCCTTGGTATCAGCTTGTCCTTTTTGTCCCTTCTCTGCCCCCATGAACCCTTGATAATTTATGTTCACTGGCCATAATGCAAAAGATGAGGAAATTAAAGCACTTCTAAATACCTTAAGATACAGATGGATTGCATGGAAACAATGTTTTGAACTGAAAATGAAAAACCCTAAATGCCAAAACCGATGGGAAATATCATAAACAATTATTGAAGATTTATGTCTATAAAGTAGAAATTAATGAGGCAACCATTTCAACTAGGTAAGGTAGACCAAGGCTCAGTAGTTTAGAGAACTCAATACACGATGATGCAACCCAATAGACAGTGAAAAAGCCTTTGCCGTCCAACAGGTAAGCACTTGAACTGCCAACTGGAAGGTTGTTGGTTCAAACCTAGCCAATGCAACCTCATCTCATGAAGATAGATAATAGCCCAGGTCGATGAGCGCTTCTTCCCTGTCACATGGGGTCACCTGAGTCTAAGTCAATTAGATGGCACCTAATAATAAAGGAAAGAGTTCTAGTTCCTCCTCGTATAATGGTCATGGACAGAAGGATGAGCTGAAAGGAGAGTTTTGCACCGGGAACTCCACTGACTAAAGCCTTCATCCTATCCTTTCAGAGATCCCAGGAGCTGCGAGCCTTGACCTTGAGGCTCCTTGCATCCTTCCCAGTTGGCCGATTTGTTCAAACCCTGGTGGTTCAGTGTTGCTTCCTGCATTTGATTTAGCAGTGGGATGCTGTGGTGTGAAGAGACTAGGGAACTGGTGGTAGGGCACTGTGTATACTTTCTGCACAGTTGTTCTGTATACCCATAGGGGCCCAGAAAAGCTATGGAATGTTAATCTGATAAGAGAAATCTTCAATAAACATAGGAATACCTTATCTGTATGTGGAAGGTTAAAAGAACCCTTTAAGGTCAAGACCACCAGGGCTGAGCCCAGGGGGCATAGAGGTTGTGCGAGGCACTGCGGCCCATGGGTGGGCGGTTCAAATTCAGCAGCGGCTCTCCAGGAGCAAGGCTGGGTAGCTCCCACGACCACCAGAGGGCAGTGATGCCCCCCCAAAAGATCAAGACAACCAGTGATGCCCCCCCCCAGAAAAAAAAGATCAAGACCACAACAAAGCTGCCTATTATTACCACTTTTATTCAACATTCTATTTAAGATGCTAACCTGACCAGAAGAAATTAAATGATTATGATTATTCACATAAGAAGCCCAAAAGAACCCCAAAATTTTAAGAATGAGGATGTCATTAGTGCTGCTGGTGTATAGGGACCATGGAGGTGCTGGGTGAGAAGAGCAATGCACTGCTGTTAGAATGATTACAGTGGTGTCAAAAAGCAAACAGCTGGACAAAAACAACGACGATAAAGTATGGAGAACATTGTCAAGCTCTTTTGGAAAATAAAGGGGTCCCCAAGAATTGATACAACCAGCCATGGATAAGAAGGCTTATTTTACAAAAAGGCTAACACTTTCAATGAGCCCCTGGATTCTGTGTAATTTAATCTCAGCAGAATTTTTCTTAGCACTTGTTAAGTGATGCTAAAAGTATAGGGAAGAACCAAAGGCCAGAAAGCCTAGAATTCTAAAGAAGGAGGGTCACATGGGGTGGCAGTGTTCTTACAAAGTGGGACTAATCGAGACAGCATGATACTGATACAGGTAGTTGACCAGAACAATGGAATAAGCAAAGTCATATCCGGAAAGGGAGAGAGCCCACAAATGGGGGAAAGTTTGACGCTGGCACAAGGACAAAGGACTAAACGTAAAAATTTATAGAAAACGGTGACATAAGTAAAAGACCAACCAATTAAGAACTGGGTCAGTGATATGAATAGTCAATTCACCAGAGATGACAGCCAGGCAGCAAACATGAAGACAGGCGCATGATCGCTAGTCACACAAGGAACAGAAATTACAATGATGCGCTTGCACCTAGACTGGTGCTGAGAGCGAAGTTTAAGTGTCAAACGTGCTAGCGAGGACAGGGAGATTGGAGGCTTCATGCACTGTTGATCGGTTTCCAAAGCTACAACCACAGAGGAAATTGGTTTGACGCTTCCTCAAACAAAGTGAGTAGAAATGCCAGTGAGTTGATTCCGACTCAGTTGCCTGTATGGTTCAGCAACTTTTAGTCGGCATCTCCCTCCCACCCCTAAAATAAAACGTGAACAGATACCTGCATACCATGTTTATCATAGCACTGTTCACAATGACTATTCACACGAGTCACAACTAATGGAATGGATAGATTTCAGTTCATACGTACAATGCATCCCTGCAGAACAAGGATGAAACTGCCAGATACCTTATGACTTGAAGCGATTTGGATATCACGCTGATTGAAGGTTGTCAATCCCATACATACAAATGTCAATCCCATAAATACAAATACCGAATGAGATCAATGTTAGTAAAAGTCTAGGAATAAGGAAAAATGGTTCCCACACCAAAAGAAGCCTGGGGAAGGAGGGAGAAAGAGGAAGGTAGTGGCAAAGACATATTTAATTTGTTGTTAGGTGCCATTAGCTCCTAACCCATAGTGACCATGTGCACAACAGAATGAAACCCTGCACAGTCCTGTGCCATCCGCACCGTGTCTCCTATGCCTGAGCCCATGGATGTGGCCACTGTGTCAGTAGTCCTTTTCATTGAAGGCCTTCCTCTCTTTCGCTGCCCTTTCACTTCACCACACATGATGTTCTCCAGGGACTGATCTCTCCTGACAATGTGTCCAAACTATGTAAGACAAAAGTCTTGCCATGTCCTTGCCTCTAAGGCGCTCTCTGGCTTTATTCCAGACACATCCATTTGCCCTTTTAGTGGTCCATGGTATCTACAATATTCTTCCCCTGCACCACAATTCAAATGCATCACTTCTTCCACAGACTTCCTTATTCAATGTCCAGTTTTCACAAACTAATACACATAGAGAATTATCTCAGTAAACAAAATAACAGAGAAAAATATATACATACAAGTCTAAACAGAAAAACACACCTTGTGTTAGAGCATAGAGAAGTGGGCAGTCATTCAACAAATAATGCTAATCAAGTTTATCCATCTGAACAAATATGAAATTGGATATTCATATCCAACTAGTGACTACTTCACATCATGTGAAAAGAATTTACTTACATGGATTAAATGTAAATGTGAAACAA
Source organism: Nesogale talazaci (assembly GCA_004026705.1). Lineage (NCBI taxonomy): Eukaryota > Metazoa > Chordata > Mammalia > Afrosoricida > Tenrecidae > Nesogale > Nesogale talazaci. The sequence continues at coordinate 56,011 of PVJH01004224.1, forward strand.
CCATGAAGAAAAAACAGGAGCAAGCTTTTCTTCCCTGTAGAGTGAAAAGTTCAGGGCTGTTTCAAGCAAGATACAACATGTGCACAAAATAACAAAAATTAGACAGCATTAAATATAAGAACTTATTTTCCTCCAGGTATCTGGCCAGGTTGACTAGAGAAACAAATCCAGGGACATTCATATAGGTATAAGAGAGAAATTTATATTAAGAGGTAATTATATATCAAGCTAACATCCCCACCCAATTCAGAACAAGTCGGTAAGTCCGATACGAGTCCATAAATCCCTCTTCAGATTCACGAGCTACATGCAACATGCAAACAGCAGGGAGAACCCAGGCTGGTGGGGGCCAGGATGTGTGAATCCAAATGGCGCGGCTGCCATCACAGGTTTGCTCCTGCAGATGTCAGCCATGTGGCTCACCGACCTGAAGGTGAAGGGAGAGGGAATAGGCCCGCTCCAGAGAGCCATTTATCTGTGTCACCTCCAAATAAAGTCTGATTGACAGGCTAGACTCCACCCCTACACTTCAAGTTGACAGGAACTTGTGTAACTAGCACACTCTGTATTTCAAAAAGGACAGAAAGGTAATCCAGAAATGAGTATATAATAAACTCGCCACACACAACTGACAAGAGGTACTCATAGAATCAGAACACACTAAAGAACAGGCTGTCTTAATCCAACACAGCCTGGCAGGAATCTGACTGGGCAAGTTAGAAATAAAAATGTCACAAAAGCAT
>PVJH01004224.1:56853-77961 GCA_004026705.1 Nesogale talazaci
GGGGGGGGGGGGGGGGGGGCAGGGAGCTTTCCTTCTATTGCAAAGTTGAAGATGCTTATTCCTTATAAACTGACACTTCCGTGTCCCAGACTTGATGCCGTTAAGTGATTCCAATTCACAGCAACCCTATCATTCAGAGAGAGACCATCCTGTTGGGTTTCCAAGACTGTCGTCCTTTTTCGCTGGTGGTGGTGGTTGGGGAGGGAGGGGTTGGGCCTATGATCTCTATGGAAGGTGTCCAAGTGCCAGCGACACTCATATATATGTCAGAAAAAGCTTTATATCAACAAGTGATCATATATCAAGAAGACATGGTAGCCCGGTCCAGATCAAGTCCATATGTTTGATACCAGTCCGTGCCAGTCTCTAAGTCCATCTTCAGACTCAGGTGGTCACAGCAGAGTGCAAGATCACAGGTTTGTGGGATCCAAGAGCAGAGGACACATCACAGGCTTTGGCAGCAACCAGGATCCGCTAGCAGGAAGGTGAAAGCCAAATGAAGGGGAGGTTCCCGGGACCCTCCGTTTGAGAAGTCCACGCCCACAAGGAGTTACTATCAGGCTGTGACCTGATTGACAGGCTAAACTCGATGCGTACACGTTTATCTTCAAGTTGACACAAAATTACTACCACAGTCACTTTGAGTAAAATCAACTCGACGGCAGTGGCCTGGGTGAGCTGCCACACCCTGCTCCTGCTCAGTGGGGGATTGGTTCGAACCACCAATCTTTGAGTGACAGCAGCTACATGCTTGGCTCCCTGTTGCCAAGACTCCTTCTCAGGTGTATGAAAATGGAAACCCACTTCCATCAAGAACCACCCCTGGGACTGCCAAGGCTGTAACTATGGGAGTGCAGACTCATCTTTCCCCTTGTGGAGCAGGTGGTAGCTTTGAACTGCTGGTCTTGTCATTAACACCCAATATACAACACTCTATACACGCAGGGAGGCCACCTTGCCCGTTCAGAAGTCCTGAGGCGCACCCTGTGTGGAGAGCAGTAGTAGCAGGAGCTCTGGGCTGAGGCACTGGGCCCCAAGAACCTTCGAAGCCAGGAGGCCACTCCAATCCACAGAGGAGTGCCCTGCAAAGTTTGCTTAACTACCAACTTTATGAAATTTTGTGAGACATAAAGGTCTTTGTGCAATCTGTTGTCAACTTGAGACTATTAATGAAGAGGTGGAGTTTAACCTGTTGGTCAGGTCTCCAATTAATGGCCTCACTTGGAAGTGCTAAGGAAATAAATAGCTCCCTGGAGGCGGGATACACGCTCTCTTCCTGGGAGAGACATTCCTGAGGATGCGCCTGATGGAGCTACACTGATGTAGTCAGAATTCAGAAAGATGGAGGAGCCACCTGGAGACCCCCGCCAGCACTGAGATGCTTCTACCACCACTGGATTCCCAAGACTTTCCACCCATTGGCCTGTGATCTTCCTGCATTCTGCATCATTGCATGTGTTTTGTAAGTCTGAAGAGGAATTTATAGATTGATATCAGACATAAGGGTTAGTATTGAACTTGTGGACTTGATCTCGATTGGGTTGGGATGTTTTCTCAATACTCAATTGGTTCCTGTATATAAATTGGTCTTGTACATATATGACCGTCTCCTTGGGTTAGTTTTTCTAGTCAAACCGGACTAGCACAGCCCTGATCAATTGCAAACATTAAAACATGGAGCGATAAACACTGGCTTTATAGTCTTCAGATGATAATGGAAGAATAAAAAGTCATTGGATAAAAGTACCCCTGCAGGTGTTTGTGCTTCCATACACAGTTTAGGATGGCCGTGTGGTCCTGAATCTGGGCCCATGTTAATAATTTAATGATGCAATTGTCTAATCTACCTACAATGAGATTATGAAGTTGGAAGAAGCAGCCAGCTGCTAAAAGACCTTCTTTTGAATCTTTCTCTAGCTCCACCTCTTCAGCTGCGGGTGGCGGGGCGGGGAGATTTCATGCTTGCATGAAGACATATTGGAGTCAGTACTTGGCTATGTCAGGCAGGAAATCAAGGATTTACCATAATATTGTGTTTATTGGTGCAATTTCCTCTGTTCCCAGAGGGTTTAGCTTTGAAGCAGGTGGGAATTCAAAGCCATGGTCGATAGTCACCCCCTTCGCTGCTCACTGAGGGTGGGTCCTCCACTGCAGGAAGCTCGGATCACGTTAATCAGTCCTCTTGTTTATTCGTGGCTTCCCACTCAGCAATATTCACTGAGCTTCAGAGCCTGGCAGAGCTCGCTGGAATTCAGAACCTCCTCCCCCAGTTCTTCCTTGTCTCTAGTGAAGAGCCGCTGTAATTGGGCTCCCAGTGACGTCTACGGGAGGCAGCTCCAGGAGGAGGCAGCTGCTTTCCAAGGATGCCAGGAGGCTGCATTTGCAGTCCCACCGTGCCCCTGGAGGTGCAGATTTGAGAATGGAACAGGGACAGGGCGACTCCCAGGGCACAAGGGCCAGCGAGCTCCCTGTTCCACACACCGAGGAAGTCATCAAAGATTGTGGTACAATCGCAGAGGTTTTATACAGGTCCGCACGCATTTCAGCTCCTGCACTGTAAACTTGAGCAAGTCGTTGCTCTTCTGTTTCCCCCACCCACCCAATGATCTGAGAAGCATGGTGTCCGTCCCAACAAGGCTGCTGTGAGGAGGCCTGCGACAGACACACCCCTCCACGAGGGATGCCTGAGGGAAGTCCTTGCTGTGGCCTTCTTGTCCCAGGAGGAGAAGGCACCGACGTTGACAGGCTTTATCTGCCTGACTTACTCTCAGTGACACTGTTCCCACCTCAGTTTCTGCTATCACAGGGTCACTGAGGGGGAGTGTTGGAAAAGGGAAACAGCTTTTTCCTTTATTTAAAATGAAGAGTGCGTCTGAAAACCTTAAGAGAGACAATTCCGTGCATGGAGTGTTTATCCAGTGCCTACAGTGACACACCCAGCATGCTCTTAGAGGCAAGGATGAGTTCATTTCACAGACTTGGGACATGTGGTCGGGAGAGAGCAGGCCCTGGAGACGGACCTCCTGCCAGGGACGGTGGAGGGGCAGTGGAGGAGAGGCAGGAAGACCCTCGGTCAGACGGACTGACACAGTGGCTCAAACATAGGAACAATGGTGAGGCTGGCACCGGACCAGGCAGATGTACACAGCGGCCCTAGGGATTGGAACCCTCCCAACAGCCCGTATCCCCGCCGCCACCACCATGGTGTGGTCAACACTACAGTGGGGACTCGCTGGTGGAATTCGCCCCTTCCAAGCTGGAGACCCAATCCACTTCCTGCCGAATGATCCCACCCCCCTGTCGCTGTATGTGGCCATGATGTGGGGTCCAGGGAGGACAGCCAGAGGATGAGAGATGAACGAACAAGGCCTGGCAAGCAATTTCTGAGAAATAGGCATTGTGGATCCCGATGCTCTGACCCACAGTCCATCTTGGGGAGGGCACAGGGCCAGTCATGTGAGGACGCCATTCGTCAGAGGCCACCGGAATGGCTGCAGGTGATATCAGCTCACCCCCAGCAGAGGGAAAGGACCCCAATGGAAATTCACCTTGTCCAGTGCTGCGCAGCCAAGGCTGCATCTGGAAGACAGCGATCCGACTTCACACAGGGATTTGGGTGTGTGTGTGCCGATTCCTTTCCTGCCCGTGTGCCCGAGGAGCACGCCTGCTCTGCCAGGTCGTCCTCGTTCAGGCTGATTGTCGCCAGTGGGAATTGACACAAAGGCACTTCAGGTCTGCTTTATTTTTGATGATATGGAGAAAGCATGATCAGATTAGATGTTTTTTAATCCGAGGATCAATTACCCAGCCCAAGCTAATTGGCAGGTATCCAATTAAAAAGTGCAGTATTGACTGGTGGCAAATATCTCGGCAGTTATGCTTTCTATTCCTTACTAAAGGTCAGGCTCAGAGTTTCAATAGTTTCACTGAGGGTTGAGGAGCTGAAGGCACAACTGTCTTCATACAGTTTCCATAATTCTCTAATGTCTTCGGCTTCTTCATCTCATCAAGGGTGCTAATGAGGCCCCTGTGGTTGCCATGAGGACCCAGGAGCATGTTCAAGAGACATTACAGCCACTGTAGTTTTCACTCTCCTAGAAGGTGTGCAGTGCTTATGAGTTGGTCTATTAACTGCAAGGTCAGCAGTTCAAAACCACCGGCTGCTCGGCAAGAGAAAGATGACGTTTTCCACTCCCTTCAAGAGAGAGTTACTGTCTCAGAAAGTCACAGGGGAAGTTCTGCCTTGGAATCCAAGGTTGCCGTGAGTCAGGATGGACTTGTTGGTAGTGAGAGGGCAGCCAAGCAGAGCGAGTGTCTTCCGGTCACTCTGGCAGGAATGTCCAGCAAGGACAGTTGCATGCTCTAGAGGGCTGTGTGACGTGACATGTGGTGTCCTGCATCAAAGCTGCCTTGGGTACCGCACAAACTCTGTGTCCAGCCAGAGATCCACGTGGGTTAAAAATGTGTTCGTAATTCGTTGAGCCTTGAGCTTTGTGTTTTATCTGCGAGCGATGGGAGCAGAACGCCTCATCTTTCTCCCACGGAGAGCCTGGTGGTTTTGAACTTAGATTAGCAGCCCAATCTGTAACCTACGAGGCTACCACGTTGGGCTGCTCACTGCAAGGTGGGCAGTTCAAACTCCTACAGTTATAATCTCGGAAAGCCATGGTGGCAGTTCTGCCCTGTTCTCCACGGTTTGCTGTGGGTTGGCATCAACTCAGTGACAATGAGCTTGTTTTTCGGATGGACTCTACTAGGCCTCAAGTCAACAATAAAACGATCCCACTAGGTGGAGGATATGTGGTGGTTTAGTGGGTGAGACACTGGAAGAGCTTTGACAGCACATGGCTTGGTTTTCTGATTTTCATGAGCCTGCGTTTGAAACTGTCGCATCCACTGTAGTTTTACATATAATTCTAGGCATCTGGTTATCTCGATGTGTCTTTTGGTATTATTGTAACCAAGCCGTTATAGTTCCAGCAATGCATGAACACAGAGCTGATGGATTTTCAAACCACATTCAGAAGAGGGATATCAATGCTGATGTTGGATGGATCTTGCCCTAAAGCAGAGAATAGCTTGAACATTTTTGCTTGTGTGTTTTTTTTGACTATGGAAAGGCATTTGCCTGTGAATCCTAACAAGCATGGATAACCTTGAGAAGAATGGGCGTTCCAGAACACTTAGCGATGCTTTTGTGGAACTTGTGCATGGATCAAGAGGCAGTTGCTCAAACAGAACACGGCGATTCCACGTAGTTTACAACCAGGAAAGGTGTGTGCGTACCAGGGCTGTATCCTTTCACCATCCTTATCAAATTTGTATGCTGAGAAAATCATTTGAGAAACTGGACTCTGTGAAAATGAATTCTGCATTAGGATTGGAGGAAGATATGCAGATGACTCAACCTTCCTGAAAGCCAAGAAGGCGGGGGAAAAGCACTTGCTGGTGAAGATCAAAGACTTCAACGTAAAACAACAATCCTCCCACCTATGCCCAAAAGCAACATCGTGATAAATGAAGAGAAGATTGGAGTCATCAAAGACTTTATTTTATTTGGATGCACAGTCAGTGCTATGGGAGTATCAGTCAGGGGGAAAAAAAATGATGAATTGCGTTGGACAAATGTACTGCTTTGTTAAAAAGCAAAGATGTCACTTAGAGGACTAAGGTGTACCTGACTCAAGCCATGGTGTTTTCAATCACCTCTTAGAAAAGCTGGGAATGAATTAAGAAAGCTAGATAAGAATGGATGCTGGCAAAGAATATGGGTTATATTGAAGAATAAATAAATTTGAATCCAGCCCAAATATTCCTTAGATGTGAGGATGGTGAGGCTTTGGAGATGTGTCAGGAGAAACCAGTGGCTGCAAAAGGACATCATGGTTGATAAAGTAGAGGAGCAGCAAAAAAAAAAAGAGGAAGACCTTGTGGCCATTATATTACTGCTTGTCAGTTTGAGAGGATTGATACCTATCCATCCATAGCCAGTGAGCCCTCTGTGTGGACATGGCCTTCTCCTGGGGATTCTGGAAACTCCTCTTCCTCCTTGGAGGCAGGAGACCATCTCCCTGTCTCTCTGTCTCTCTCTGCCTGTCTCTTGGCTCACTCCTTGGGATAAGATAAGAGACACAGAATTCTGCTAGTGCCCTGAGCTGGAGGAGCCATGTGGAGACCCCTGCCCACTCTGATATGCTCACGATGTCCCTGGATCCATAAGACTTCCCACCTGCTGGCTTGTGACCTTCCTGCTCAGCATAATTGCATTTGTTTTCATGAGTCTAAAGAGGACTTTATAGATTGGTATCCTACAGATGGGCTGATATCGGATTTCTGGACTTGACCTGGACTGGACTGGGATGTTTTCTCAATATTCAACTGCTCTTGTATATGAAGCTCTTTCCCATACACATATGCGTGTCTGTGAATTTGTTTCCTAGTCTATGCGACGCACACAGACCTCGCTATGATGCTTGACACCATTGCTGCAACAGGGGGTTTGAACAGCAGCACAATGAAGATGGCACAGGACCGGGCACTGGTTTGTTCTGTTGAAGTTTGGGGCACTCTAATTAAAAACACACAGACTGGCACCTGACAATAACATTTATATGTTGAAATATACATATGGTTACAAATTACTTTCTTTTCCCTCTTGCTGTTATTAAAAGTAGACATTCTTTTGGTTGGGCTATATCACATTAAGTTTCATTCACTAGGAGATGGTAAAGGGGAACCTGCAAATTGTTTGTCATTCAAATGAAGAGGGTGTCTGTCTGGAACGCGGAGAGTCTCTGAACCAGAGGATTCCTGAACTTCCAGAATTCTGCATGGCTACTGCTTTCGATATTGTTATTTAGATCTGTTGTTTGGCTATTGTGATTTAGATTCTGGAATTACGCTTTTCTGCTCTGAACAAAAAATCCAGCAAAAAGTTCAAATAAGCCAGAGTCCTGTCCCTGTCTCCCTAAACGGAGTGGAAAGGTAAGCCATCTGGACTGCTGCCACAATTCCTCGTTCATCAGAGTCACAGACACCCCCGATTTTTCTGTTTCCTCATCTTCGTGCCAGGTTTCCATTCCCATGCCTGGTTTGTGCTCCATCATGACTCCAAAGCCTCCACCTTCACGTCTGAAGTCTAAGCAGGAGGGAACGAGTGACCCACAGGACAAAGAAGCCCTCTTGCAGCTGTGTGTCCTCCTGATAAGGAACTTACTCAGAAGTCTAATCCAACAACGTCACATTCCACTGGTCATCTGTGGCTGCCCAGGAAACTGGGAAATGTCATCTTTGAACAAATGGATCTTCAGAACAGAAGCACACTTCTGTTAAACAGAAAGAAAGAGAGAGGAGGCCTTGGGGAAGCATTTGACCATTGCAGTAGCTGCTGCTGTTACCGATTCCACAGAAGTACCTCCCTCCTCAGGCTGAGGGACACATGGTCCTGTAAAGTGACTGCTGCCCTCCGTTCCTTATTATGTGATGACTTTATCCAAGAGACTCCTCCTCGTTCTTCTCATCTGTACCATGAGGCTGTTGTGAGAGCGCCGAATCCTAACCACTAGACCACCAGGGAAGGGCAGTTGTGATGTGTAACTGATAAACGGCTTGGAATGGCCCTGATGGAGTCATGTAGTAGACATTTGCCCCCTCCTTGGACACAGTCCAGGAGCCTTAGTAGCACAGTGGTGGCACAGTGGGCTATGAAACATAAGGTCTATAGTTTGGAACTACCAGCTACACTTGGGGAGATTCTCTACACCCATAAAGAGTTACAGTCTCACAGAATTAGTGGGGTGTTTCTAGCTGTTGTGTTAGGCTGGGTTGAGTCAAGAAAACAAATCCAGTGACATTCATAGACGTGTAAGAAGGAGATTTACATCAAGACGTATTGCATATTAGAGAATCAGTTCAGCCCAGTCCAGATCAAGTCCATAGTCTGATAGTAGTCCATAAATTCCTCTTCAGACTCACACAGCCACAAGTCATGTTGTGAAATACAGGAAGATCACCGGCTGGTAGATGAACAGTCTTGTGGATCAAATGGCAGTGGAAGCATCACAGGAATGGCCCAGATCTCCATGGGGCTCGCTGGCAGGAAGGTGGAGGCAAAGAGAGCAGGGGAAGCCCCAGGACCCTCCTCATGAGGAGGCATCATCAGGCTGTGACCTGCTTGACCGGCAAGACTCCACCCCTGCGCTCCAAGTTGACATGAATTTATGTAAGTACCACACCCGTCCTGTAGGGTTGGCATGGGTTGGCATCAACTTTGTGGCAGTGAGTGTGGGTGTGGTTTTCTCACACGTTCACAACCGTTTACTTAGGATTTGACTGAGCAGACTGCTGTGGCCTCAGCAAGGTGTCCAGGTGCACTCCGGGTCTGTCCTTTCAGAGATCAGCAGTGAACTTAGGAAGCAGGTGTCCAGAAGAGCTCCCTCCTCCCACATGTCAGCTCTCAGCCAGCTGTGCTGCCAGAAAGAAGCGCAGACAGCTGGACTCGGGACCCTGGGCTTTCCTCCATGCTGTTTTCCAGCAGAGCTGGCCAGAGGTCCCGTGCTGAACCCCGCGCACCTGGTCTGCAGCAGCTGCCTCCTGCCCTGGCTGCCCGGTGACTGTGTGAGCTGCATATCCACTTCATTTCCAGAGATGGGCTTTTCAAATCCCTGTATTCTTTTCGGCATCAATTACCACCAAGAGGAACCAAGGCTCCTTGGAGAACTTGGAGAACTGACTACCTCCAAGGCTGAGCTATAGGTGGGATATGAGCCGGGGGATAGCCTGTGTCGGAAAGCAAAGCACGATCAGCACTGCTGCATATGGAGTCCAGGTTGAAGGGCCTCTCACTGGTCAAGAGAGAGACAAGTTGCGCATCCAAAAGAACAATAATTCCTACATACTGGAGCCACGCACCCACCCACGGCCTCTAAGTCTATTCTGAATCAGAGCAGCTCTCTAGGACAGAGCCGACCTGCTCCATCGGGATTCCCTAACGACATCCTCATGGGAGCAGGCAGCCTTGTCTCTTGCCTGTGGAGGGAGAAGCTGGTGGATTTGAATCAACGTCCAGTGCTTAACTCACTGCACCACCTGGGGTCATTAATATCTTGGAACATCATATATATTTTCAAATCCTCCTTAAACCGATTGAGCCCTGTTTGTGGGATTTTGCTTGTGTGTTTAAGATGAGTAGGAAGCAAGTTATGTTCTGAAATAAAGAGGAAGCCCCAAGCATCCATCCATCCTGAGCTTTATTTCAGATTAGTCAAATCATTGATGGAGAAAGCCTATCTTTCTAGAAGAATCACAGATACCATATGCTGAAAACATCATTGGATTGGAAAACCACGATGTTGAAGTAATTGAACTCAGTCACACTTGCCAGTGCTAACAAAGGCATCACGTGAAAGGAGCGGGCGTTTTCGGAGGATGGGTCAGAGGGATGCCACAGGTAAACCTCAGTGTCACCAGGAGTGCAGTCTCCCACCATGAGGCAATGGGAGGGGCAGCGCTCCGCGATGAAGTATTTTGACAGAAAGAAAAGGAAAAGAAGAATCAGGCCAAGCCCCTACAAGATCTTCTTGCCAGTTTTCTACCTTTACAAAGGTTCGAGGAGCATAATTTTAAAATACTATGAGGATTTGGCCAGCCATGTCTAGAATGGTGGCAGTTTTACCGGATGAAGCCTCCATTTCGCCAGTAGATGAGTGGATGAAGTGGAGGGAAAGGGAAAGTAGAAGCCTTGTTGTAGATTAACATGGATTTAAATATGTTAACTAAATGGCATTTAAGACACCACAGCCATCTGTGATTAAAGAAACATAATTGTATTCTGACTTAGACAAGCCAACTATGAAAAAGAGAAATTTAGGGCAATTGGAGAAATATGGAATGGGTAAAATAAAATGCTTTTTAAAAAAGTACTCTGATTTTGTTGTGTGAGCTACAAGTGATGTGGTAATGCTTGGTGCGTTTGTCTAGTCCTAATCTTTGGGCAAACCCCCTACCGTCAAGGCAGTGCCGCCTCACAGGGAGCCCTTGTGGGTTTCTGGGAATGGGACTCTGCAGGGGAGTAGGAAGCCCAGTCTTCTCCTGCGGAGCTGCCTTTGGGTTTGAACTGATGACCGGGCAGATTGGAACCCAACACATAACCATTATACCACCGGGGCTCCATTCTCGGTGGGTAATATTAGCTAAAACCTAAGATAAACTCTAAAATACTTCACCAAGAAGCAGGAGATGGGGTGAGAAGAGAAGAAAGAAGACAGACGGTGTGCACCAACCCGGCGCTCTCCAGAGTGAGCGAGCGATACCGGCCCCGGGGGGCAGCGAGAGAGCAATGCCGGGACCTGCAAAAGCAGATTCCCACACTTTATCCTAAATCAAAAAACAAAAGTGCAAAAAATGTTTTTGCCAAGAAGGCACAAAGTTGTTTTGTTTTCCTTGAAAAAGAGGTGGCAGATCCAATTAATTTGGGGTCCTATGCCCTAGTGACAGACAATGAAGGATGCTGGGAATGGGGTCTTTTCTGTGTTGGTCCTTGGCCCCACGCCTGCTAGTGCGTGAAGACTGCCATGACCGAGGATGCGCTGGAGGCTGGAGGAGACAAAGACAGCAGGGGAAGCTGAGGATGTACAGGCAAATCAGCCGACCAAGAAAACAATAGGGTTCACCAAAGGTGTCTTTTGCTTTGTTCACATAACCGGATGCAGGATTCAGACGACTAGCTCACACCCACCTCCTGCTCTCCTGTAAGTGGATCCATCAGGACAGACGTGCACTGCAGCAGATGCTGCCAGGCCCCCCAGCCTAACTATCATCTCAGAAGCTTCCTTTTCCCCATGAGGGGAGCAGAAGTCTTGCGGCTGAATCTCCGGGGCTGACTTAGGTCACCTATACACCATGAGGCAGTCATTGTGTCCAGAAAATTGAATACGAGTGAGAGACCAGGCCAACTCCCCTGCATCACAGGGGACTGTGGGAAAATTAGATTTCTGTTGCTGGAGGAAGGGATTCCAGACTTGTAGAGAAGGTGCACACAGGACCCTCTATGACATTAGCATCTGCCTTAGTTGCCTGGGGCACCATCAGAGAAATCCCACATGTGGGGAGCTTGAAAGAACAGACTTGTATTTTCTCAAACCTAAGAGGCCCAAAGTCCAAATCAGGGTCTTGTCCACGTTCATTTCATCCTTGTCAGTAGCCGGAGGCATTCCTTGGTATTCCTTGACATAAGGATGACGCTCACATCATGCCTGTCAGAAGGGATTAGGTTCCGGACCCATTGCATTCTTTTGTTTTTGTTTTATTTTTTAAAAATCATTTTATTGGGGGCTCATACAACTCTTATCACAATCCATACATCAGTTGCTTCAGGCATGTCTGTGCATATGTTGCCCTCATTCTCTTCTAGACATTTACTTTCTATTGAGTTCTTGGTACCAGTTCTTGTTTTCCTCCCCTCTCCCCTACCCCCCACCCTCGTAGGCCTCCCATATATTGTAATTGTTATTATCTTCATCTCACACACCAACCGCTGTCTCCCTTCTTCCATGATTTCTGTTATTCTTCCCGCTGTAGAGGGGTATATGGTTATCTGTTGATCACTGCAATCGGTTCCCCCTTTCTTCCTTCCTCTCCCACTCTCCCACTCTTCCCCCTACCCTTCCAGCACCACCACTCCTGGATGCATATGTCATGAGCTCCCACCCCTTTCAAAACCCGGGCGCATATTCTGGTCTAGTCTGAACTGGGAAGCTGCACTGGCGTCGGGGCAGTGAGGGGTGAGGAAGCCTCAAGGAACCAGAGGAGCACAGTGTGTTTCATCGATGCTTTACTGCACCCTGGTGACTCATTCTCTCCCTGTGGGCCCTCTGTGGGGGATTCCTCCACTGCCTACAGATGGGCTTTGGGCCTCCGCTCCAGCCCTCCCGCCCCTGGTTTTCAACAGTGTCTTTTTGTTTGTTATGTGTCTGCTGATGCCTATTACTTTGTCCTTGTCTCTCCCCGTGATCACACAGGAGGTGTGCTTCTTCCTCGTGGACTTGCTGCTTCACTGCTGAATGGTGGCTTGTGTAACTTCAAACCTTCAAGACCCCAGATGCTGTATCTTTTAATAGCTGGGCATCATCTGCCTTCTTCACCACAACTGATTTTGTACCCACTTTGTCTCCAGTGATTGTGTCAGGAGGGTGAACATCTCAGACTGCTGTAAGAACAGTGTTCTTGAATTGAGGAAGGGTATGAGCAGAAGCCCAAAGTCCATCCCCTACCTCAATGTATGGCAGTATAAATATATGTATCTGGGCCAATGCCTCTACTTTTGTGGATTAATATATTCACATTTGTACACTGCGATGTTTATACCTCTATCCATTGCTTTGGTTCCTAGGTCCTTCCTCTGTTTCCTTTTACCTTCCTCCAGCTCCACTGCCACTTTCCCTTTCCTTCTGTCTCTCGGTATCTTTACTTAGTTTGCTGTTGCTCTGAGCCCTGGCCCCCACTTGCCTTGAATCCCTATCTCCTTCTTGTTACTGACTCCAACACCCCAGGTGTTCCCCTGTCCAGGGTTTAGCCTGCTCACCTCCCCACCCTCACCTCCCAGCTCTCCCTGGGACCCTTGGCCCTGCTGCTTTCTCCTCTGTGCCTGCCCTATACAGGGAGGTACACCGACTATGACATAGCCCCAACTGATTTTTAAAAACGAAAATAGTAAACGAATAAGAAACATTTTAAGTAAGATAAAAAGAGAATAAATATATAAAAATCCTCCCATTGTCTTCTTGAATTAGCTCATTGACATAGTAAAAGAAAGCCCTTTTCCCACTGCGGAAAGAATGGCCAGGAATTCATCACACACCTCGCTCTGTAGCACCATCTCTGGGCTCCATCTCCTCAAATGAAGGTCCTGCTGTCAAGCGAAAGATTTGGTTTGGTCTGTGCTCATTGATGACTGTCATGAGTTATTGTTCCCTGCCTCGGCTGGTTCCAGTGAGTCCTCCAAACCAAACTAGACCTGCTGCCAAGAGGGCCATTCTGATTCCCAGCAAGCTCTCAAGGACAGGGGCGAAGTGCCCCTGTGGGTTTCTGAGACTGTCGCTCTTTACCAGAGTAGAAACCCTGTCTCTCTCCATCAGAGGGGTTGGTGGTTTCGAATTGCTGGCCTTCCAGTGAGCAGCCACGCGTAATCACCAAAACCCCCCGGGTTCTCCAGGGGCCCTAGAACTGGCAAAAATAAACCTGGTACTTAGAAATGGATTAAACTGTCTCTATTGTCATTGGGTGCTAGTGACTCACTTCCGACCCCAAGCAGTCCCAAGAGACAGGGTAAAACAGCACCATGGGGGCTTCTGGGTCGTAATTTTTATGGAAGCAAATCGCCAGGTCTTTCTGGGGCAGATCTACAGGTGGATTTGAACTGCCAATTTCAGGTCCTGTCTGGAGCTTCCCTTTCACCAGCAGGGCTGGCTACACTGCCCCTGGGGGAAACTGTGCCCTGGAGGCAGGAGCTGGTCAAAGCGAGCGTGCTTCAGCTCCACGGGGGTGACAGTACGTGGTCAGAAGTCCTCTTTTTAAAACAATCACCTGAAACACGTAGTCTGAATCTTGTAAGCAATTCTGTGGCTTGATTCCTTCGGTCCCCAGTGAGAATTCTGGTGCTTCCTCCCTCTGATGAACACAGCTTAGACTAAGGAACGCTAGTACTTTGTTTTCCTGACCTTGGCTAGCGGTGCGCAGCAAACAGCTCCAGTTTACCTGTAGAGAAGAACACCACCCCCTTCCCCCATGCAGCTGGATCGGGTTCGAAAAGTCGAACTCCTGCTGTCAATCTGGCATGTGACCCGACAAGCCTTTCTGAACCCCATTTTCCTCATCTGTAAAATGGGGGCCTTAGAAGCTGATTTTGAAATTTGAGCGCTGGCCTGGTCCCAATCCTCAGCAGGCCCCAGTTGGTGGCAGTTTCCTTTCTGTCCGTGTAAGTGCCAGTCTGGGCTGCTGTTGAGGGCCGCTGCTTAGGGTCTCCTGAAGAGCTGTGTGTATTTGCCTGTGTGTATTTGCCTTCTCTCCGTGTGTCCTATCTGTTCACCACATGCCACCTAAACCCAGCCTGCTCTGCCTCCCCCAGGCTCAAGCTGTCCCGGGCCTCCACAGAACAGTGTGGAGGACACCTTCTGGACCCAGGACAAGCTTCTGTTTTGTGTCTGTCTTTCTGTCTGCCCCCCAGAAACCAGCCCTAGGGAGGACATTAAAGGGGACTTTGTGGACAGCGATGGACACAGGAGACATCCTCCCAGACACCCTCTCTCCCATGCTTGTGGTCCTGGCCTTGTTTCCTTGGCGATGCGGGTTCTGAGTTTGTGCAGTGTCTGGGATGCCAGGCTGGGACTGCGCACAAGGGTGTCTGCTGTTATGCAAACCTTAAGTTGAGTTGGTTCTGTGTTCTGAAAACAACCTTTCCTTCTTCTTACCTTTGGACATGGGCCCAGTCCCTCTGATTAGGGAGCATCCATCAAAGAAGTTCTAATCTAAGGCCATCTTCTTGCAAGGCCTTGGTGTATTTCCCGTAAACTGGGACAGAGGGCATGTGTTTTCCTAGAGTGGCGTCAGGGAAGAGGAAGGGAAGCATCAGGTTAGTGGGTTTAGGAAAAGGGCTCCGTTTTTATTCACAAGCATCCACAGCAGGTCTCATAGTGAGGGCCTTCATAGGTCAGGAACACAGTCAGCATGGGAAAGAAAAATTACATGTCACCAGATTTTTCATCACAGAAGGATTTAAGGAAGAAATTGCACCCATCCTCACAGTTGTGGAAGAATTTTACCACTGGGCAGTTGTTCACCACAAACAGCCTGCAAAGGGGGGAGCAGCACACAGGAAGTGAACATACAGAGAAGATGTGTCCTGCCCCAAGTCACCCAAGGGAATCCCTCCCTCCCCCAGCCCGTGGGCCACGAGCTCACTGCTGGCTGTGTGAAGGCTTCTGTGTCTTGTTCGGACCGGTGGGGGATATCCCTCATCATATTGCACAAGGTGGTTCTAAACCTGATAGATAATCAATAATGGAGGGGAGGATTTTGAACATCTAGAGCAGCTGTTCTCTGAGTGGGTGTTTGACACTTTTTATCCAGAGCCCCTTTTCCTCCTGTAATGTGCTGCCTCTCCTGGGCAGGCATGCTGCATAGTGACACTGTGATCTCCCCAGAGGGAGAGGGGACAAGGGTCACAGATCTGGTCAGGGAGCTGGAGGGGGAGAGGAGATGCTTAGGAGAAAAGAAGCCAGACCCTGGAGAGCACACTGGGGGACCTGATGGCAGAAGGAGAAGGGCCAACTCCCCACACAGACTAACCCACGGCAGGGTGGGGGTGGGGTGGCGCACTCACTTGCCCCCACCCCACCTCATGCATTTCCCAGCCCACCCTTCAAAACAGTGAGGGTCTCTAACAAGGGAAAGAAGATTTAAAACTGCCACCACCCATGTTGTGAATCTTAACTGCAAGAAAGGGTAATTCATACTTGTATTAGCAATCTAAATTGTTCCACCCATTGTTAGGGGTCATCAATTTTTATTTACCATTTTTAAAGTTGACATTTCAAAAAAATTGTATTTCTGACTTAAGAGTTTTTCCTAAATTCTGGAACCAAATCCATAGTCAGGTATGTGTTTTCCATGTATTTTCTTCCCACTATGGTTTATCATCGTCTTCAAAGGCTTTGAGG
Source organism: Nesogale talazaci (assembly GCA_004026705.1). Lineage (NCBI taxonomy): Eukaryota > Metazoa > Chordata > Mammalia > Afrosoricida > Tenrecidae > Nesogale > Nesogale talazaci. Next base: position 72,567 of record PVJH01004224.1, read on the forward strand.
ACTTCTGATAGTCTTTACGGAATTTTTTTCATTTTGATGAAAAATCCATCAGTCCACCAATTGGCTCGTCCTGTGCCACTCAAATGGTAGTTAAACTTGAATCCATTGTTTCAGACACTGTGTCATCCATCTCCTGGATGCCTTTCCCCTTCTTCGATGACTTTCTGCCTTACCAAGCTTGCTATTCTCTCCTGATGACTTCTCCAAAGTACACGAGATAGAGTCTGGCCCTCCTCACATCTCAGGAGGATGTGTCTGTGTTTCTCTCCAGACAGATATACTTCATTTTCTGGCAGCCCACAGCACTTCCCATATTCTGCAGCAGCACCACAAGTTAGGCATAGTTCCCCTTGAGTCCAACTTTCACATGAGGTGTTTGAAGATACTGTGGCTGGCATCCTGCGCCCCTTAGTCTTTATGTATTTATTTTTAAAATTATTTATTTGGGTGCTTCCCCCGTTGTCTTTAAGGATATATGTTCCCTTTAATGTTGTTAAAGAGGTTTCGTGCAGCAAATGTGCCCAATGCAATTTATCGTTTGACTTTTTGACTGCCACTTCCCTGAATGTCGATTGTGGATGCAAGTGAAATGGAATCCTTGCCAGCTCTTCTTTGTCGATCTTTGTCTACTCGTTGCCCGTCATGTCTATGGGTGTGGAAAGGGGTTCTGCTTTCCTTCCACTGAGGAATAATCCACACTGAAGGCTTCTGTAGCAAGTGCTTCAAGTCCTCCTTGGTTTCAACAAGAAAGGTTGTGCCAGCTGCACATCACAGCTTAATTCATGTTCTCTATTTTACCTCTTTACGGTATAATATCCATTGTAATGGCTGCAAAGAACCCATAGACCATAGACGAAGTTCTGTGATTCAAGGGTTTATTAAGGAAGGTAGCAGGCTGTAATGCCAGTAAGAAATGCTCAGAATAATTGTTTATCAGGACAAGCTACACAGTTCTTTCCGGGCTCCTCTAGAAACTCAACCCAAAGGCATTTAACTCCAGCTCTGTGGGTGAGCAAACCCAGCTCTCTGAACCCATTGCACAGAGACTGCCCACTCCAGTAAGCCTCAGTCTGAAAGCACGCAGCTCCACTTCTGTGGGTCAGCAATTCAGCTTCCCAAGTCGGTGGCCCCCGGAGCCCCCAATCCACGTGGACGTGTCCTGCACAAAAGCACTCGGTTCCACCTGTTCCATGTCCTGGCTCCCAGTCCTGCTGCTGCTGCTTCTCAGAGGATGCTCTCTACTCCTGGCTCTTGCTGGTAATGAGAATCCTCCTTCTGTTTCTCAGAGGGCTCATTTTATACACAGGAGGATGGCCTTCCCAAGAATCCTGTTCACAATGGCTTATAGATGAATCTCATCAGTAGCTTCCCCCACCTTCTTACCAGACCCCTGCAAGAAAGGGCCATTTGGTAGGAATTAGAGACTTTGGCTAAGAGAGCCATATTAAATCATTCACCACCCCTGCGGGTCATAAAACCACTTTCTTCATATAGTTCAGCTTCTTAGATTAGTTACTTGCTCCGCATACAGAATGAAAAAGTATGGTGAAAGGATATACCCTTAAGGAACACCTGTCCCAATTTCAAATCATGCAGTAACCCCATATTCTGTTTGAACAACTGCTTCTTGGTCTATCTACAGGGTCCTCAGGTGCACAATGAAATGTTCTGGAGTTTCCAGTCTCAGAAATGTTATCTATTCTTCATTTAGTTTGTTGTCATGCACACAGTTGAATGCCTTTGCATAGTCAATATCAATACAGTAAGCATCTTCCTGATATTCTCTGCATTCAACTAAAATCTATCAGGCATCAACAGTGACATACCTTGTATCATATCTTCTTCCATCCAACTTGAATTTCTGGCACCCCCCGTTGCTGTACTGCAGAAGCCATCTTTAGAATTGTCTTCAGCAAAAATTTACTTGCATGTGATATTTCTAATATTGCTCAATAGTTCCCACATTCTTTGGTTCACCTTTCTTTGGGACAGGTGCAAATATGGTTCTCTTTCTGTTGATTGGCCAGAGAGCAAACAGTCTTTCAAATTTCTTGGCATAGATGAGTGACTGCTTCCAAGGCTTGTTTTTTTGAAACATTTCAATTGGGATTCTGTCCATTCTTGGAGCCTTGCTTTGGGCTAATGCCTTCAGTACAGCTGGGACTTCTTTCTGCAGTACCCTGGTTTCTTGGGGGAAAGCATCACTGCCCTCTGGTGCGAGTGGGAGGCCCAGCCTTGCTCCTGGAGAGCTGCTGCTGGGTTTGAACAGCTAACCCAGTGGGCCGCAGTCCCGCACGCCACCGGAGCTCAGCCCGAACCATGATTTCTTAATCACATGTTACCTCTTGAAATGGTTGAATGTCAATTATTTTTGGTATTGTGTATTCATTCCTTCCTCTAAAAAACCTTTCCTGCATCATTTAATAGCTTACCTGTGGAATCCTTCACTAGTACAACTCGCAGCTTGAGTTTTTCTTCACTTCTTTCTGCTTGACATATGATGAGTGTGTTCTTCCTCTCTGGCTTTCTAATTCCAGATCTTTTCAAATTTTGTGATAGTCTTTTATCTTGTCTTTTTGAGCAACCCTTTGAGGATTTCTGTTTAGGTCTTTGACATCACCATTTCTTCCATTTGTTTTAACGATGTGTGCTATTTCAGAAACAAGCTTCATCGCCTCTCCTGGTCTGTTCCACTTTGATCTTTTCTTTCCTTCCTGTCTGTGGTAGCTCCATACTTTTGTGTCAAGGCGATAAATAAAGTGCATGGATGGAGTCTAGCCTGATGGTGCCTCTTTGTGGGCATGCCCTCCTGCTTTCACCTTTCTGCTGGCAGGTTACCTGAGGCCTGCCAGAGTCCTGGGATGTGTCCCCCACCATTGGAACCATGAGACTTTGTACCTACCAGCCCGTGATCTTCCTGCACTCTGCATCATTGCTTATGACTGCATAGGTCTGAAGAGGGACCTCTGAACTAGTACTGGACTTCTGGACTTGAGTCAGACTGGGCTGGTCTGTTTTCCTGATAGATAAAGCTTCTTGATATAAAGCTCCTTCAACAATTTCTTACATATATGTGTCACTGGTTTTGTTTCTTTAGTCAACCCAGCCAAACACTGTCTTTTTAAGTAACTTGTGTGTGTGTGTGTGTGTGTGTGTGTGTGCATTATGATCTTGATACCATCACACAATTAATCTGGTCTTCATTAGCATTCACTGCATCAAGTCTGTTCTTGAGAGGGTCTCTAAAGCCAAGTAGGACCAGCCTGTGGGATCATGAGGTGTCGATGGGATCAGGTATCTGGCATCAAAGACCCAGAACAGAAAAAACATACCAATGTGTATGAGAGGAAGTGCAGAGTGGAAACCCAAAGCCCATCTGTAGACAATTGGACATCATTTACAGAAGGGTCACAAGGAACAGATGAGCCAGTCAGGGTGCAGCATAGCACTGGTGAAATATACAATTTTCCTGTTCTTTAATGCTTCCTCCTACCACTATCATGACCCCAGTTATACCTTACAAATCTGGCTAAACAGATGGAAACGCAGGGAATCCAGGACTGATAAACACCTCGAGATACCAGGAGGGGAAGCGGAAGGTGGGGGGAAAAAGAAGGAACCAATCACAATGATCTACATATAACTCTCTCCCAGGGGACAGACAACAGAAATATGGGTGAAGGGAAACACTGGTCATGAATATTATATATATAGTCAAGGGTTCTTGGGGAGAGAGGATGAGAGAGAAGGGAATGAGCTGATATTAATGGCTCAAGTAGAAAAAAATGTTTTTAAAATCATGGCAACAAATGTACCAATGGACTTGACACAATGGATGGATGTATGGATTGTGATAAGAGCTGTGTGGGCATGCCCCAATAGAATGATTTTTTAAAAATTTGTAACCCAAGTGCAGTATACTCAAGGCCATGCTTTGGTTCTCATGGGCTAATTCAAATTTCCTTCCACTTCAACCTGAACTTACACATGAGTTAGCTGTGATCTATTCGGCAGTTGAATGCTGGCCTTATTTTAGCTGATGAAACTGAGCTTCTTCATTTTCTCTTCTCATAAATGTGGTCAATTTTATTTCTGTGTATTATATCTGGTGAGGTCCACATGCATTGTTACCTTTTATGCTGTTGAAAAAAGTTATTTATAATTAAGTTACCGGTCTTCCAAAATCCTACTATGCATTCTTCAGCATGATTTCTTTCACTAAGGCCATATTTTCCAGCTGCTGATCCTTCCTCCTTGTTTCCAACTTTACCATTCAATCTCCGATTATTTACAATGCATTTTAACTGCATGTCTGATGGAAGAATTCTTTAGTTTCTTCATCATTGACGTTCATGGTTGATAGATTAATTTGAATCATAGTTATATTAACTGTACTTTCTTTTAGTCGTTTAAATGTTATCCTTTTAGTCATGAAATAAATAGGATAATATTTCAAGATCTACCTGGAAATATAATGCAACAGCACTAGCACTGTATTTCCAAATAGATCTTGAAATATTCTTTTTGACAATAAAGAAGATAACATCTCTCTAAAATTGATCATTTCCAGCACAGTAAACCATATAATTATCTGACTCAAAATGGCCAGCACCTATCTATTTCCTCCCACTAATGCCTAGGAAATCAATCTTTATGTGTCCCATTTCAGTCTGTCTAGAAGCTATTTATTTTTTTTTTCATCTTTTAAAGATTCCATATTCATTAACTTTTGTTTTATTTGTATATTTTCATTGTATTGGCCCTTGCCATTCTCTGTATTGTTTCTGTCTTCCGGTTTGCTGTGGGCTTAGTTTGCTATTCTCATTCTAGTTTCTTAAAGAGAAAGATTAAACTTGCTTTGGGACCTTTTCTTGCTTTGTAATATAACACTGAAGGCTACAGAGTTCTCTTTTAGCATTGCTTTCATTTACAAAACTACAAAAGTTTCATTGATGGGTTTTTAGGACATCAGGTAAATAGACTTTCTAGCTTTCATTGTTACTCTCTTTGATCTAGGGGTTATTGAGAAATATCCTGTTTAATTTACCAGCATTTGTTCTATGTGTTCTAGATATCTTTGCTACTGATTTCTTCTTTGTTTCTTGCTTTGTCTGTTATGCTTTTTTAAAAACATACTTTGTAAATGTTATTGGTGTTAATGTTAAGGTATAACTTTTAGAAATGTTTAAGTGTGGTTTTTATGACCCATAAAATGGTCTGCTTCCAGGATTATTTCTGATGTGCTCAAGAAGAATATGTATTCTGCTGTTTTAAGATAACGTGTTCTACAATTTCAAATTCAGTCTTCTCTGTCAACTTTCTCTTAATATATCAGGATCATTAATATTAAAGAACATCTCTCCCACATAGCATATAGTTGAGTAGCTCTGTCTGG